>VWZX01009193.1:2086783-2096516 GCA_013399015.1 Galbula dea | reverse complement strand
GGGGGGAGGAGGAGCAGGCCGCTCTTCACCCCCCCACTCCCCTCCTCCTCCCCACCCCTCGCTCTCCCCCGGCTCTGCCACTGGGAACGCGCCGTTCCCACTGGAGACCCCGCGCGCCCCCGCCCCGAACGTCCTGCCGCCCAGGCAGGCAGCCCCACCGCCGGGCATCGCAACGAGCCCTTCCCGTCCCGCAGCGCCCGCGGGCACCGCGGCGGGCACGGCCGCACGTGGGGGACAGCTCGAGGACACAACCGGGACGGGGACCGGGACAGGGCGCGCTCGCCGCAGGCGGCCGCCGAATGGAAGCGCGTCCCTGGCCTCGCGGGACCAAGTGGCAGCGCCGGCCGCGGTCTCGCGTGACCGCGACACCGACACCCCTAGCACGGGCATGAGGGGAGGCTGTGGGAGCGAGGTGTGCGCGTGCGCTGCTCGCCGCGGTAGAACGGCAGCCACCCGCGAGGGGTGCGCGGGGGAGGGATGCGTCGTGCCCGCGCGCGGCCGGCGCCGCGTGGACACGGCCGGTGAGGGGAGGCGGAGAGCGCGTGGCTCCGCGGCCCCGCCCCGTGTCTCAGCCCTTACCCACCTGCCCGCCGCGGCCTGAGGGAGATACCTGCCGTGTTCAGACCCGGTCGCGTCTCTCCGGTGTGAGGGGGAGTCGGGTCCCCCGGTCGGGTGAGCAGGGTCATCCCCAGGCAGCAGCGGGCTCCGGCCCGGAGAGCGGAGAGGCTCCAAAGCCCCCGGGCCGCGGCCGCACCTGGCCTGGCGCTAGGCGCTGGCTGTGGGGCCGTGAATACATCCTCACACCGCAGTTTCCCCCCGGGGCAGCCACACGGGTCGTGCGTGAGGGAACGCGAGGTGAGGCTCTCAGGCAAAGCTGTGGGCACTGGCTCGGCCCGTGGGCTCCCTTTGGGGCTGCCGGCGCTTCCAGGAGGCACGCCTGGAAATGCTGCCTGCCTTCCCCTGGCCTTAACGTGGATTTCTGTGTTTGCTGCCAAGCAGGGAAGGCTGCTGGTGGGTGCCATATTAGGCTTAAGCCTGTGCTTTAAGAAAAAAGTTAATTCAGTAAGTTGGTTTAATTCACATCCAAGCCCAAGGAGTTTATTCTCTTTTCCTACACAGTTTAACAAGAGACTTGTTTCCATGCTTTGTGTTTGGGGGGTGGATGGCAGCAATGATTTATAAAACAGATCACATTCTTTTTTTAATTAAGTATCCTTGTAGATTTTATCTCCCCTGAATTTGACAGAAGCACGTAAGACATTAGTCTGGCAAATGGTACCTGCCCTTTCTACTAACAGCTTGTAGAAAAACAAACCATTTCCCAAAGATTAAAGAAAATACATATAAATGTGGGAGAGAGGAGCCTGGTTCTGTAACCCATGGCCAGTTACAGCCATTTTTTTTCCCTATATGTAGCAACTCTTAAATTAGCAACATATCAAAACTTGACAGCTTTTTGTGGAATGTTTTCTTTGCACAATAAGCTCAGCTGGTGCTGCCATTCATATTGAATGGATTCATTTTGCCTTTTACTAAAAGCACACAGTCAAGTGCTCTCATTATATTGTAATTGTTTTGCTTTTTTTTTTGCAGAGTGAGAGGAGTTGTCTAAAGGTGTTCCTAAAAGCTGTTTATTAGAAAATAAATAGGTGAGGATGTGTCCTGCCACGAAGGCTGATGGATTCCAGCATGAAGGATTTATCAGATAGAAGTAGCAAGGCAAGTACACACCAGGCGAGTGGCAGGTCAACATGCAGGTAGAAAACATGAGCTGTGAGCACTGCTGTGAATTTAACAGATAAATCTTTTGTTTGTTATCTCTGAAATTGCATTTCACTAGAAGAAGCCTACTTTTTGGTTGTTGTGTTTTTTATTTTTTGTAAAAGCAAACAGGAGAACACGTAAATCAACTGAGAATTAACTGTCTAGAAGGAAAATCTCAGATAAATCTTCTGCTCTATAAATAACTCAGCACTTTCCTAGGTGCTTCCAGTTTCCATAGAACTGAACAATACAAAGAGTAGCTCTTAAAAAAGCTTCTCCATTTCAGTTTTTCATCACTTCCTTTAGAAGCAGGTCTCTAAAATTTCATTCTTCCATTGATGTGGCTTTCCCAAATTTGGCATTTAGGGCTTTTGGCATGTTTACAGTGTCCTAGTCCATGAATAACTGTAACAGATAATAGTTTGTTGATGTTAACTTTGACTGCTCTTTTTATTATTGTTATTAATAGACAGCTGTTTAAAGGAGCCCTTAGGAACAGGAACTACCAGCATTGGAACTCCACCAATGAATCACTTGAATGAAGGATACATTCTATTAACAAGACAAGTGTTCTGCAGTTAGCAATTCATTCACTCTTTAGAGATAAAAAGCACTTCCCCATAACTTTTCTGAGTCTGTTAGCATTATGAAGACTGAAGTTTATAGTTTGATTTGCCCTCTCCCTTTATTATAAGGCTAATTGAAGGTTTACTTAAAGGGTACCATGTTTTAACACCTGGCCCAGCTGCTAAGTAGTGCTGGATCTCAGTTGGATTTTACTTGAATGCTCTACTTAGTGGGATTAAGGAAAAGCAACCATAAGGCAAAAGCAAGCCAGTAGAATCCCAAACCCAATTTCAGAGCCCTTGAGAAAATACTTGCCAGTTTGAACTCCACCTCATTTCTGCTCTATAGTGCTGGCCTGAGGCATTGTAGCTACTAGGGACCCAAGCCCAGGAGGAGACCTGAAGGGCCTCAGCTAAGCATAAAAAAGCACAAGCATATTGTTGCAATAACAGCATGCATTGAAAAGGGAGTGAGCCAGGTTGTCTCCAGGCAATGCAGGTAGCAAGCTTAGATTGGCTTCCCAGCCAGACAAGTCCCTTTTTTTTTTCACCATTTGAACTTGTGCTACACAAGTCATTTATTCAAATGTTCATTTTTTTCCCTCTTCATGCCTTTGGCTCAAAAGCCACTCTCTGACACTGCAGCAATCTCTGGAAAATTCCAGGTCACTGAGGAGGGGAGTTGTGGTGCTCTAGCAAGAGAACTCTTCAGGAAAAAATCACTATTGCTCTTGAGTACAGTGGCCATTACTCATTTGACCAAACTGCAACTAGAATTCAGCCATTGCCACCAACAAAATGTGTTCTGAGCCCCTGGTAAGCTGAAAGGGCTGTGTGCAGTTGTACATGGAGTTTTATAATGGTGGTCTATGGAGACTCCTTAGATGTTTACCCATAGAAACTGCTAGGTGCCAGGCCCTCCCCTTGGAGAATGGCCTCTCTGTATTAGTTCAAAGGATCTAGTCTGCTAGAGATTCCTCTGGACAGTGGTGAGGAAAACCAAGGTGGCTGCCAGGGAGGTGGCAGAGCTGGCAGTGCTCATTGCTGCAGCAGGCCCTGAGCTAGGAGTCAGAACAGCTCAGTGTGCTGAAGGCTGGTATGACAACATGGAGCAGTTGGCTTCCTGTGCTGCATACATTTGGAATAAGCAAGAATCCAACATGAAACCCTCAGCAGTGCTTCTTTCTTGTAGATCCTTGCAACACCCTACAGCACTCAGCAGGCAGAGCTGTGGCATGAGACCACAGAATCACAGAATGTTAGGTTGAAGGCACCTTTGGCACCAACTAATTTTGACAGTTTGATTCTGTACAAAATGCTACAGTACCAGTACCTCATCAATCACTTTTCTCTGCCACACAGCTTGAAACTAGGCCACCTTGCAGGCAGACAAGAGAGTCATGCAGTCTGGAAGGCAGGCAGATGAGAAACAGCCTTAATGGGGAGAGCACACTCATGTGCCAAGCCAGCTCCTTGCAACTTCTGTCCATTTCACATTAAAACCCTAATGAGAAAACAAGCCCCCACCAGTAACCAGGCTTCCTTCTGCCTGCTCTCAGGATGATTTTTGGCGATTCTGATGTTGCTGGCCACACTCTGTGTGCTGCAGGCAGGGTGGGTGCCCCCTCTTGCAAGGCAGCCCAGAGCCCAGCAGCTGTCTAACGGAAAACAGCACAATTTCTTTACCCGAGTGTGGTCTGAAAGCTGCTACTGGAAGAGTGCTTCACCCTGGGCATTGCCTGCTGGAGGGAGGCTAATACTGACTGCAGGTTCCTATGCTGGCTGGGATTCAAATGGGCTGGACTGGCCTCTAGGAGGACCCCTGCCCCCACGGTGGGTGTCCAGCCGAACTCTTTACAGTAACTGTGTGTGTGGTGGCAGGAGTCAGGCACTGACTCACCAAAATTGGGCAGGTACTTAAATTAGGCAGCTTGGAATTCACCTGAAATTATTTAGGTGTGTATTTGATATAAATAAACTTCAAAGAGACATAATAGGTTTGGGGAAAAAAACGCAAGCACACAGGTTTTGAAATCTTCTGCCTTGGATTAAAAACCCAGGGATTTTCAGGACCTTCAGAGAAGCTGAAAGGCACCATTAAAAAAAATCAGTCCAATGAACTCATCCAATTTTGAATAAAACATGATCTACAATTCAAAGGGTATAAAAACTGAGATATGTAATAGCAAATATGGCAATATGATCACCAGCTTTGCATACCTTCATGCAATTCACTGCCAGTCAGACTAAAGGACATGTATGAACACATTACACAGTAATATTTAGAAGCTCTGTTGGCCCACAGGCAACAATACTGAACAAGTAACATGCTGTGGGCAATATCCATACATTGTTATAACCCAGGCAGAGAAGAACAGTGGCAGACACCTGAACTTCATTTTTATTTTTTAACTTCCTATGGCTGCAAGCAATTCTGGAGAGTTCTGCCAGCAACATATTACACTGGTTGGGAAACACTGGTTTAGAGTGCCAGTTAATATAATTGCCTTTCTTTTTTTCCCTAAGAAACAGAATTGTTACATGATACTGTGTTGTTTGTTTGTTTATGTTTATAACAACACTGCATCTTGTTCTTTGGGACAATGATGGACAGTGTTGGAAACCTTTCAAAGTTGCTGTTTAGCTAGACATCATGGAGATGGGCAAGAAAAATCCTAACTGTTATTTCTTGCTGAATCAAGGATATTAAAATAGAGAATCCACATAGCTTCTCTGGATTTCAAAAACAACCTGGTCCATCCCCAAGTGCATCTGGGTTGGAAATCTTAAAACAACAGTTTTGAAGAAATGAACATTAATTATAACCACCCCCCCCTTTCTAGCCTGAATTAGCACCAGAGCCTACTGTAAGAGCCTACTGTCTCTATTAAGACAGCAGACATATAACAGTTGAGAACCAAAAGAAGGAGAATTTGATATAAAAGCTTAAAATAAAAAGCTGCAGTGGAAAATGGAGTAGAACAGAAATGTAAAGGAGCTTCAAGAATACAGTGACTAACCCAGTGAGCCACCAAAAATCTCCTCCTGTGCCACAGCAATTTACTTATACATCAGTTGCATGCATAACTGTTTAAAAACTGACAAATCTAAGCAATTTCACTCTTGGAAACATAAGCCTCTTTTAAATCGCCTGCCAATGGAATCACAGTTCTTTTTACTTTATGTTAGTTCAGCCAAGAACTGCAGCATTGTATGCTATCTCACAGCTTTGCATTTAAAAAGAAGTAATGCTCACTTAATGCATAGTCATTGTATTATCTACACCATAACTAACTCTGAATGATCAAACATTTATCCCATAAAGGTCTGCTTGGCAAAATTCTGTCTTACATCCAAAAGAGGTAAATACAGGCTGGAAGTCCTTTCTCTGAAACATGTCTACATCTCCCAATCCAGTGCAAACAGCACACTCTTCTTTGTGTGCTTGACACACACTTCCATATCCTGCCCATTTCTTATTATTTATAATAAACTTACTATTATAAACCTTATTATTTATAATAACTGTTGCATAGTATCCTATCTCATTAAGATCTGTAAGTTCAAGTATTGGCGACAATACTAAAAATATAGATTTTTGCTAGTAATGTGAAACTAGGTTTCTTTGAGAACTCATCTGATTTGCCATATCTTTTTTGCTATGTAAACTATTACCTGGTTTTGGATGTTTTTGCAAATGGAAGTAGCAGTATTCAGATTGCAGAAGTCCTTATGGAAGGAATCCTTTTTGTTTCAGAACCTGAAACTGAAACACCCTTTCTCATCTGAGTCCCAGCTGCTTCTACCATGGCCATCACATTACACAATCCCTTTCACAAACATGGCTTTGAGGCAGCTAGTGATCTTCCCTCTCCAGGCTTTACCCTCACTGCCATTGGGAAGCTACTCCTGAAGCTGTTCTTTGGGTGGATGGGAACCTTCCCTTCTGAATCTGCATGAACACGAATCTCTGGGTGATGGCTACTGGGTGCTTTAACCCATCTAGTCAGCAACCATCTAGTACAAGCCACTCATACCCTACAGTAGTGACTTGGAGAACAATCACATATTTAAACCATGAATGCATTTTATCCAACAGAAATTTGCCTTGAAACTGGGCAAATTTAATCTGGACTCCTTTTTTATAACAAAGGTAGGTAGGGTGCCCTGACTTTCCATGAAGAGCAGAACATCCTCACCTGCTTAGTGGTCATCACCACCACGGAGTGTGACTGACAACAGTGACTCTTCAGAAAAGTTTATATAAGAAACACTCCCAGTCATTACTAATGTGACCATTTTTAGCAGCAGCAGTCA
Organism: Galbula dea; assembly: GCA_013399015.1. Classification (NCBI taxonomy): domain Eukaryota; kingdom Metazoa; phylum Chordata; class Aves; order Piciformes; family Galbulidae; genus Galbula; species Galbula dea. The sequence continues at coordinate 2,089,869 of VWZX01009193.1, read as the reverse complement.
TCCTTAAGAAATACCAGATGTTTAAAACCTCTTTACTTTCCTGCAAAGATATCTTATCTTAGCATATCTACATCTAAAAGCCACCTATAGCTTGCGGGCATCCAGCCTCTGAGCAGAGGTAGGGGTACTGACAGTTTCTGTACACTGATATGAAATATTAACATATTAACTTCCATAGGTTGACAAAACCAACAAAACTCTTTGATTAAAAATGAGTTACTAATACAGACATTTTTTTCTGTACTGTTCTCCAGCTAAACCCTTCTTTTTATGTTGGTGCTGGAAATAATGATACAAGCAACTAAGTGTAATTGTAGAAAATTATTGCTGGTGATTTGCATATGAAACACACACCTTTTACTGCCTCTAGTTAGCATTGTTCAACTAGCTTATAAATAGTGCAGCTGAAATGCTGCAAACAGAACACAGTTTTCAATGGGCACATGCTATGAATGAAGAAATGTTCAGACACAATGTGCAAGTTGGAGAGCTTTCATCAGAACTAGCCAAGAGGGGAAAATGCTTCATTTCCTAATCACACTGTTTCAGATAAGCTGGTCACATACAGAAAGTATCACACTTATCTGCAGAAAGCTTTATCAAATGAGGTTTTATGTTTTGCTGGAGGAAAAAAAAAGTATCTGCACTTGGTTTCTTTTTAATTACTTCTGCAGAACATTGTCTTTTTCTATTTGGACATTTAATAACTGCTAAAATTCCAACCTTGTAGTTGATTGAAGTAATATGCTGTGAACATCTAAGGCATCAAAAAAGTCCAGTTTTAAGATTCTGGTGTAAGTAACATATTTGCTTTTGTGTACAATTTTAAAACTAAAAATGCTGGCTGTTGCTCTAATAATAAAGCAGAATAGTTTTAGTCTTTGGTACCTGAGGGGAAGGCAAAGTGGAATAGGGTAAAGAAGACAATTTTAAAGCAAGATTTTTTTCTGTTACTGTAAGATTGTGATTCTCCTATCTAATCATATCAAAATATGCCTTAAGTTTAATTTTAGAAATCCTTTAAAAACCAGACAAATGTGGGAACTACTGTTTTAGTTACCAGTGGGACACCTGCCTGTCACTATGAGCCAAAAGCAACTTTCTCACGCTAGAATCCCTCTCTCTTTCTATTGCAGATGTGATTCTCAGTTTCAGCTGATGAAGTCGGTAGAGCAGTGCAGAACACTGCTTCCCAGCACAGGCAGGAAATTGTCTTGCTGCTGTTTTGGAGAAAAAGGCTGCCTTTCCTCGAGAGCTGTACCTTGACAATAGCAAGGAATAAAATTCAACTCCTCGCACTGCAGAGAAAGAATCTCCTACACGTGGGGGAGCCAGAGCATTCCTCTGGCTGAGGAAGGTGGCTGTGAATTTGGCAGGGAGCTGCGGGCAGAGCCAAGCACAAGTACCAGTGACTGAAGGTGCAGACAAGATGTTTGCGTGAAGCTTTGCTGTATCGATTGCCAATTTGTTTGCCACCTTCTTCCCTTCACAACTTAACAGAAGGCTTTGTGCTTTATCTTGTTGGTTACTTTAAAGGCATTTGCTATCAGAATATCAGCTTAATGGCTACTTTCTCTTAGCTTTAGAAAAGCAGGCTTACCCTAAAAGACAAACACGTGCATGTTAATGATGTAAATAATGAATGCGTTTTAAGGCTTAGTTTCTGAAAGGAAATAAAAGATAATCTAATGCAAAGATCGTCTGAGCAGGTGACTTCCAGAACTGGAAACAGTCTTTCCTTTGAACTGCTCTGAGAGACTGAAAAGCTCCTTATTTTTCATAAGACACTGTGCAGGTAAAAGCACTTTGAAGACTACAAAGAATAAAAAAAAAAGTTTATTCCCTCAGTTTTCTGAAGTAGTTGATGAGAACAGTCACAGCTAGGGATCTGACCCAGAAGCCACTTCCTTGATAAATCTGCAGGGTGACACAGTTGCTCAAATTAGCCTTTTGCATCTATGAAAATTCAACTCACTCTGCTCAGAAGAAAAAGCAACAGAGATCTCACCAGCAGGTTTACCCCTGAGGAGGCTGGTCTGGCATCTTTAACACTGCTTGGGGCAAGAAGCATTCCCCAGCTACTCCAGAGAATGTCTCCTTAATGTCTCCATTAAACTAAAAAGAGCTTTTCAACCTTTTAGCATACCACTTGAGAGAAGTTGCTAAGTCAAATATGGGATAGCCCTGCACTCTTAACTTGGGCTACCTTAGGAGAAGCACAGCCAGCTGATGAGGTGTGCCAAGCCATCAAATCCATGCAGTCCAATAAACCTGACTGTCCCCTTCCTCTGCCTAGCAGGGACCCTCTATTCCTGGACAGAGTATTCATTACTTGATTCCTGTAACTGCAAACCAGAAATTCCTTATTAAGGTCAGGAGTATCAGCCCTTCTACTCTGTCCATGGAATTTTCAAGAGCAACTGGAGCAGTCATTTTCTTGTATGGACACTTTTTGGCCACATACTCCAGCTTCCAGGTGGATTCACCATCCCACTTCCTCACATCTTCTTCACTGAACCACAGGGTGGCATGGCAATGTGCCTGTGGTACCCTTCCCCTTGAGCAGAGAACAGCTCACTTGATAGCTGATGGCATGGGTGAGGAGGAAGACATACTATACTGTCTTTGAGTAACTGGAACTGTTGAGAAAGAGGCTTGTAGGGCTAGAAGCTTCCACAGAGAGATTCTCTTCAAACTGCTGAAGCAGCTGGCCAATGTCCCCACAGCTGGGGCCTCTGTGTCTGGCCAACTCATTAGAACCAGGGTGCTGGCATATGATGATGGTGCACTCCACACAAACTTCCACCACATGGACTGCATGCACTGGGGAAGTCTTCAGAGGTTATCTGGATATTTAGATGCTTGGTTGTTGTCTAGGCTGCTGTAGATAACTCTGCCACTGCTAATACCCTCAGATATACTGGACACTTGCCTCAACAGTTTACAAGATCTTCCTTGAGGGGATACCCTTCCTCTGTGCTTAACAGGAGCTGCCTCCAGAGCCTGCTGGTTGTTACTCCTTTCCCAATCCCTTGGTCGATGCTCCAGGCCCTTACCAGGGACCCCAGCTCCTGGGCTTCCTTGCC
>VWZX01009193.1:1974283-2081783 GCA_013399015.1 Galbula dea | reverse complement strand
CACCTGGCTCTTACAGCTGGCTTACATCACTGTATGGGTTTAAAAACCAGGATCTTTCTTGAACACAGGTATGTGCAGTAACTATACTGTTTTACTCCAATGCACAACCCAATGCCCAGTTCATTTACAAATACATCACTAGAACCTTATCTATGTAGTTTAAATCATGTTAAAAAAAACAAACTAAGCTACAACCAAATTGTAAAAGCCACCTACTTTATAGGGGTAAGTGCATTCACACAATGAATGACATTTCTTATCTGAACACAAACTGAAGTGGATTCATTATCTGTATTTAAAGATGAAATTAGCCGAGAGCATACTACAGCACTCCAGTGTTCAAGTCCCAGTTCATCAAATTTTTATTCTCCACTTCAGTTAGAATCTTCCTGCACTGTGTGCTGGAAAGGAACTTGCCCTGAGGCATAAATGCATTGCATAGCTAAATCAACACATCTTCCAAGGAATGGGAATCTGCCATGTAACCACAGCTCTGCAGTGAAGGTGGGCTAGGGGAGATGAGGTAGACTAGCAGTGTGGAAAAGGTGTTTCTTTCCCTTTCCTTGAGGCACAGCTTTGCAAGTTGGTAGAACCCACACATCTTGAAGCAAACTCTGCTGATTTGGTAAAGCTCATTCTGAGGTTTAGCATACTCTGTAATACTCCCGTAAGTATGTATTGAGATGTAAACAGGAAAGAAAATCGCTCCAAAGAAGTCTTTAAACTGGTCAAAGATCAGAGGAGCTTAGCTTAAGCACATATGATTGCATATATGTACTATGACTTGCTCCTAACTCCAAAATCTGGACAAGGGAGAATTCACAGAATCACAGAACGTTAGGAGTTGGAAGGGACCTGGAAAGATCATCTAGTCCAACCCCCCTGCCACAGCAGGATTCCCTAGACCAGGTCACACAGAAGTGTCCAGACGGGTTTGGAATCTCTCCATGGAAGGAGACTCCCCAGCCTCTCTGGGCAGTCTGTGCCAGGGCTCTGGCACCTCAACTGGGGAAACACTTCTACATGTATTCACACAGAGTCTCCTACGCTTCAGCTTACAGCCATTGCCTCTTGTCCTGTCACTGGGCTTCACTGAGAAGAGCCTGACCCCATCCTCCTGACACCCACCCTTCACATATTTAAAGCATAGATGAGGTCACCCCTTAGCCTCCTCTTCTCCAAGCTACAGAGACCCAGCTCCCTCAGCCTTTCCTCACAAGGAAGATGTTCCAGCCCCTTCATCATCTTTGTGGCTCTGTGCTGGACTCTTTCCAGCACTTCCCCATCCTTCTTAAACTGAGGGGCCCAGAACTAGATTCTGACAGAAGGATACAATCCATTTACTTGCTTGTCTTGTGTAAGCCTTTAGACACACCAAGTGCCCTCGAAGCCAAAACAATTGCAAAGCTTGTGTCAAACTATAGTCAGAGGAATTGCTCTACAAAAAGTAGACTAATCCCCTATGGAATGTTTCCAAGCAAAGTTCAAGGAACCTCAAAATGAAAGCTACCTGCTCATACAGCAAGCTCCCACCCCCAGCTTTCTCAGTTAGAGACTCTCCTCTCTCTCAGCTAGAAAGCTAGTTCCTATGTAGTGAACAATTCATAGTCCTTAAAAATGCACCTGTTCTGTATTCCATTTGCAAAATCAGCTGGTCAAGTCACACAAGCAAACCCTGAGGCAGACCAATCAGGATAAAGCAGAGTGCATTCTACCTCTATCTCAGCTGGGGTTGTAAAAGGAAAAAAAGAGTAAAAATGTGGCTTCTTGCACTGGTATAGTTATTATAGAAATGCAGGATGTGACTCCATAGGAAACCAGGCTTCAGTAGCCTTTCTGTATGTAAAAAAAACTCCCTAATTTAAGACTTTAGCTGTCCTGTTAGTTGTGTTAGGTACATTTTCACAGTCTCTCTCAATTTCTGAACTTCAATGATTTTATGGAGTGCACTTGACAAACTAAGTACATAGAAAAATAAATAAATCAATGCATCCAGTTTAGATCTCTTATGTTTTAGTTTCATTTGGAGAGGAGCAGCTAACTTTTGAGGCAAGTAAACAGAAAAGCAAAATGAACTGCTTTTATTTGTTACATTACAATCTTTAATTAAGCTCACATTAATTTTTTCTAAATAGAGGAATCTGCTCTTCTTATGTGGCAGTGTTTTGTGTATCAAACATATTTCCACTTGTAGGAATAATTTAAGCCATCAGTAAAACACAGCCTTCCTCAGAGTGGCATTCAATAATTAACACTGAGTACCAGTCAAAATTCAGATTGCTTCGACAGACCTTTCTCCATTTGAACTCCTAGATATGCTGCAATACTGTGGTTTAACTTGTAAGCTTTTGTTCAGCCTATTGGCACTAAAGCTGACTAACCACTTCATTCTAAAGGTGCCAAGAATCTGGAAAAAAAAAAATTAATCACCAACTGGGTTTTGGCTATTTAAATTCATCTTAAACAGCAGTCTTGCAATAACACAGCCAAGTTAAGGCTCAGATGGGAAGTGATGTTCCTCCCAACATACTTGCACTTCTTTCCTTCAGCATCTTCTATGATTAACAATCTTGGTAAGGTCTAAACAGCTTTTAGATTCTATTGAATTGTTACCCAAAGAGGAATGAAATGGTGATGGTCAATCTCAAAACCAACTGCTAGCTTCACATACAGTACTAAATGGTCATCCAAGAGAAGCTGCCTCTAACCAGATCTGACAGCATTAAACTACACTCAAATCATGGACCAACAGACCAAGAGGTCTGCATCCTGTTTTTCTGATGTTTCAGCTATACTCTTTTTTCTTCAGAGTTAATAATCTCCACTTTTCCTCTTTTTCCTTGAAGCAGGCTGTCCTTGCAGCAGAGATCATTAAGCACTTCTTGGGCTGTGTTACCAAGTGTACTCAGCAAGCAACTACTCCTCCCTCTTTGGAGGTTGTGGGATCGTGCCTGGAGTGCTGTGCCCAAATCTGGGCTTCCCATTAACAGAAAGAGACTGCCAAGTGCAGTGAGAGGCTAGCTGGATGATACAGGGCTGGAGCAGTACAAGGAAATGCTGGGAACTGCTTAGCTCAGCCTTAAGAAGAGAAGGGCTCCTATTGCTGTCCCAACCACCTCACGGGTTGGCGTCAGAACTGGACTCTTCTCAGAGGTGACCATGGGAGGGAGGAGAGGCAAAGGGCTCAGATTGCAGTATGGGAAATGCTGAGAAGGCCCAAGGAAATTCTTCTCCTCTGGGAGGGAGGTCAAGCACTGGAACAGGTTGCTCAGGTTTTCTGTGAAATTTCTGTCTTTGCAAATACTCAAAACTCAACTAAGCAAACCCACACTGGTTCTGCTTTGAGAGAGAGGCTGAACCAGACATCCCTCAGAGGTCCCTTCTGACAACCTGTTGTATGATTCTGTGAACAGAGCTCAAAGCAGTATGTTGCCCAGTCTGTTTTAAAAAGGCAAAGAGACAATTTCTCTTCCATACCACAGAAGCATTTGCCTTTCAGACCAACTGTTCTGGGTTGCTGTTGGACAGAATGGCTTGTCTGAGGGCAGCGAGAGGTCAACGAGGCAAACTACAGACTGCTGGAATTTGGAGACAGAAGAATTAAAGGAGATACAAAGTAAGCAGGTGTTCAAGTACAAAGACAACTAACTACAAATCTTCTCTGCTGAGATATTTCTGCCTCATCTCCTAACCAAAGGAAAGAAGATTCCTTTGAGATAGCTTTTCCTGTAGGGAACAGCAAATCTTAGGGGGAAAGATTCCCTCAACATGTGGTGAGTATTTTGGCTGTGAGTAGTTCAGACTCTGTGCCAAAGGAGAATGAGAACACTGACATTCTAAACTTTATTTTTATAATGGTTTAGGATTAATTATTTCAGTGACAAGATAACAAAAAAAGTTCTGAAGTTACTTGTCAGTGTTTTAGAAGAATGATCCTAAACAGCTGGAGTTGTTACACACTGAACCCTTCAAACACCATGCATCCTCTCTGATCTTGAAGTAAGCTAAAACATTCTACATTCTGAAGTGCCCAGCACTCACTGAAACAAAGGGAATCCCCAAAATATAAAATCTACATTGATGTGTGGCCAAGTGACTGAATAATATGCTCTATGTGCTTGCAGGTTCTGCACTGGCTTTTCTACATTTGTTTGCTCTTCTCTGGGAACACCTTGCTCAATGAACACTGATGGTTTAGACTGATGAAATACTACCTTGAAAAGGTACTGATGTACTTCACAGCTAGCAGATCAATTTGGTCAATTTAGTCAAATTTTTCCTCTAAGTACCTTGGAATGTCTCAGCATCCACTCTTAGAGTCTTTGTGCTTGGACACAGGGTTACTCCTCAAACTGGGCTGGACACACATTTCATAGCATTGCTTCATAATGTCAGAAGAGAATTGTTTTTTTGATCCTTGTTGGCTCCATGCAGCATAATGTGCCAGCTGAAACTGGGGCACTCTTTATCCAGTATTTTCTTCACATTTTTTGCCACACAAAAGGTAAAGAATTGCATCTTTAAAGGGCACTAACACCCTGCAGGAACTTCTATTAGTAGAGTACAATTTATTTTCCTTACTCACCTAAAAAACAGCAATATTCACTGGTATTTATGACAGTAAGTTAGCACTGAGAAACCTCCTTCTTTCCCAGTGTGACCTTTCCCATTTTTCTCCTCTCTTTCCTACCTTGTGGGAAGTCAAGACAGTGCCATGCAGGGTGGGAATGGCTGGGTCTGCCACTTCTTGACTCATGCTACCTCCAGTACTGTACAAATCCTGCTACCTGTGTTGCTGCCACGCAGTGTTTCATACACAAACCAACAAGCATGTCACAACCTACAGTGCTGTGAATTTTGTCCCTGCTACATACTGGCATTTCTGTTCTCTGAGAAACAGCACTAAAATAGAGCTAAAAGTACTTTATCATCTCTGTCAGAGACTTTCAAACACCACAGTGATGGATCAATAATTTGTCTGGGTGTGGTGGGATGGTGTAGGGAAAAGAGTGAAACATCCAGATGCTGATGTGAGAGAATGCATTCAGAAACACAGCCTTAAAGTGAGCTTGCTATGATATCAAAGTCCTTCTGATAACAAGAAGGAGGGAAAAAATACTCAAGACATTTTGCAGGACATATTGACCTTATTGACATGACAGTCTTAGACCTAACTACATTACTAGAAAGTATTTCAATTCTGTATTTATGTCAGAGTCCTCACTACATTTACTAGTACCTTCTAGATATTCTTTGTCAGGGAAAAAATCAAAATCAAGGATACCATCTTAATATAACATGCATCAGAACTCAAAATTTTTGATCAGTATCAAAGTCAAAATACTACTTCTGCCTGTTAAGGAGGCCTGTACCATGTGTGGATCTCAATTCCTCAAATTCACCTACATCATTCATTATTTCAATGGAAAGCCACAGCAAGTAAGGCAAAATATTCTTCAGCAGGCTAACCAGTGAAGAACTTTTGTGTCTATACATTTATGAATCCAGCTAAAGGAATAGCATTTCAAGCTAAATTAACTGGCACACTGCAGTTCATAATAATAAACATGAAGAGAACCAAAAGAATACAAGTTTCCAGGAGTTCTACAGCTAGTTTTCATGATCTTCACTTGTACAAAATTCAAAAGATGATATTTTGGAGACTCAGTGAGAAACAAGCCCCAGATTTGATCAGGAACAGGTAAGTAATTCCAGCAACTGAACAGAACAATGAGAAGGGACCTTGATGCTGTGAGAAAAAGACTGAGCAATGTGCAAAACACTAACTCTAGTGGTGTAGAAATAAAAACAACACAGCAAAGGGCAAAAGCCCCTAATTAGTACTGCACAACATGCCTTCTAATTGGCTGGGTGCCTGTACTGGCCAAGCTACTGTGCTGGGGTGAGTTACAGGTTACTGGCTTCATTAGCATGGCTGGAACTAATGACCACTTCTATTTTAAAAGCAGAAACATAGCAGAGAGGGATGTGACATCACACTTGTAAACTGACTCCTACGAAACCCAAAGCTGATGACTGTTTGAGCTCACAAAACCATGGAGGATTTGTCACTATCATGACCAAACTCATGATATCTGTGCTTGTGGAAGAGCTGATGATCTGAAGCCAGTAAAATCATGCACTTGCTGGCTGCAGTCAAGTGCTCAAAACACCAAATGTGAAGGGCTCTCCTCCCTTCCCCTCTTTCACTCAAGTGCCCAAGTTAGTACACTGTAAGTTTTTGAATTGCATGGGAAGCATCCAAACTCTGAAATCATTTCAGTCAAAATACAGAATACACTGGCAAAGATTTAATTCAATAAAGCAATTTTAGATGCTTGTCTTCCCTCCCTTTTTAGTTCAAACTATTGAAATGACATTGGACAGATCACAATTGTAAGTTATTGCAATTAAAAGGAGAAAATCCATTCTGGTCTTAAAGAAGCAAGCATCCCAGCTTAAACATTCACACAAGTGTCTCACATACTCAGACATGTTTGAAGAAGAAATTGAGTGCTGTCAGTGGTGGTTTAGAAAGTCACAGTTGTATCAGTTTTCTTCTACTGTAGAAAAAACCCAACCCCTAAAAGCACAATGGTTTTAAATAGCAAACTAGAGTTGAGATCCTTTTGCTGTTCTAGGAGAAAGGAAGGGCAGAGAGCTTTTTCTAATAATCCAAACTACAAACTACCTTAATATAGAATAATTACAACAAAATTCTGACCTGTACCTGTGTGTTAGCCTTCCATGTTAGCAGCAGCAGTCAGTCATAGCTGGAACACTTGTCAGTTCAAGAAGCAATTCTCAATCATGCAGGAGGCTCAATAATTTAGATAGTGTTTCCCACTGATGCTGGAGATAACTGCCTGGACCCTCACAACCTATTTCAGCCTCAAAACAAGTCTCTTACGGCTCATGCTCTCAACTGAGCAAGCTGGGGACACAGTGGCATCTTCTATCTTCACCACAAGCATGCTGTGCTCCAGTATCTAACCAGAAGAACCTTATCAGCCATCTCCTGCAGCTCTCTAAGAGCTTCATGGTGTCCCAGCTACTTTCAGCAGACAGGGCAGTTTGGGTCTGCCTTTACTATAGAGCAGTCCCAGTAGCAAACACAGTGGTGACTTAGCTAAAAGTTTTATGGGGACTGGAAGAAACACAAACTATTATACAACATGTGTATGTATATTTTTTAATAGAAGGCATGGCATTAAGGTGAGGTTTTTAAACCCCAAAAAGTAACAGTATACTCTACCAATATATAGAGACCACTGATGGGAGCTGAGCTGCTAACCACTGCAGGAAAAGATGACAGCAAAAGCCATCAGAAGTCTGGGGAACCAAGTTTGGGGAAGTAAGTGAGATAAATAATGACAAAAGTTATTATTAATAGTAAAAGATGACCATTAGTGTCTTTTTACAACCAAGAAATTGCACAAGCCATTCTCTCTCCCTCCATACACAGATGCACAAATTAAAACATGACTTGAAAAGGAAGTTTTTCCTCAATTGTCAAGAATATCCTTGGAAATGTTACAAAAAACCCCACTTAAATGAATGAGATTTAAATGTAATTTACCAACCTTCTTGTAGTCCATTATATTTCCTTTTCCTTGTGCCTTAAAGAGAAAGAGATTTTAGATAAGACACCACAAACTACAAACTGGAGCTGCAAGAATAAAGAATGCAATTCAAAGAGCTACTACTTTAAACACAACCAACTCACTTTAGGAATCTGATACAGAAAAGCCTAAAATACAACCAAATGTGTTCCCAGCTTATACAACATGGTTCTGTTTCAGCTGAGAATGTAGGGGTTTTATTATGACTTGTAGTTAAACATGATTTGTTGAATCCTAAATGTTTTGGTCTTAAGAAATCTTGCTATTTGCATTAATTAATCTCTCCTATGAGATTCTGAAATAAACTGTACTTCATATGAACAATAGGAGGATTTATGTTCTAAAAGAGAACTCTCCATACATCTATAGTGATTTGCACACAGCTAAATAGAGTCATAGAATAGTTTGGGTTGGAAGGGACCTTAAAGATCATCTAGCTCCAACCCTCCTGCCATGGCAGGGATGCCACCCACTGGACCAGGTTTGCCCAGGGCCACATCCAACCTGGCCTTGGACACAGCCATGGATGGGGCAGCCACAACCTCTCTGGGCAACCTGTTCCAGTGCTTCATCACCCTCTGGGGAAAGAATTTTTTTCCTAAGATCCAATCTAAATCTCCCCTCCTTCCATCTGAAGCTGCTCCCCTTTGTCCTATTGCTTTTTACCTGGGTAAAGAATCTCTCTTCCCCCTTTCACAGGCCCCCTTTAGGTCTTGGAAGGCTCCTAGAAGGTTCCCCCAAAGCCTTCTCTCCTCCAAGCTGAACAATCCCAAGTCTCTCAGCCTGTGCTCATAGGGGAGGTGCTCCAGCCCTCTGATCATCTTTGTGGCCTCCTCTGGACCTGGTCTAGAAGGTCCATGTGATAGTCTAGAGCTCCCAAAGGGGAATGCCAGGGCCATGTCAGCACTACTAGACCTAGGGTTAGAATTCTATTTAAATATCAGCATCACTCTCTACTGAAGCAGCAGATGCATACAACCTGTAACTGCTAACACACTCAGAAAGGAGTATAAATATGAATAAATATGGAATGTCTTTTTGTCCAGATGCAGAAAAGGACATAGCCCAAATTTCTCAGCTGTGTCATGGGATGATACAGAAGAGAAGCAGCCTAGGTCTTTTCAGCCAGTGGCAGTGCTCTGCCAGATCCTGCTTAACCAGCCTGGTCAGATCCAGCTGTATCATTATCGCTTCATCCAACTCCAGCTCTTCTCTGTTCAGACACACTGAGAAAAAAAATGACCTGTTTCTTTCTCTCTAGCCTCCACAGGGGAAGACCACAAACCTCAGCTCTTCTGGAACATGTCTCCTGGTAAGATTAGGACCATCACTTCTCCATGTCCTCTATGGGGACTTCAGAGAGCAGCCAAAAGGAGGCAGGCCAACTGGCAGAAGGAGAAGAGCTGAGGCCTGCACTGCAGAGGAACCCTGTGACAAACATAGCTCTGAAAAGATGTTGCTGAGATGGCACAGATTTGGAAAATAAATTCATTTTTGTAAGGGGGAAAAAAATAAAATGGAGGAAAGAACTGATGAGAGACCAGGCAAGAAGAACAGAAAGGAAAACAGCAGATAAAACTGATTTCTCTGAAGGAGAAAGGGGTCTGATTCACAAAACCTCTTTACTATTCTCTTTAAGCTTCTTAAGAGCCAGCTTTTCTAGAATGCATATTAACAAAACAGCCTGAGAGCATTTGGGAGCAGCAAAACTACTGCCAATAACTGCTTCCTTATTTGTGTATTTCCATCTCTTTGATTTGCCAACTTTTATTCATCCTGGTTGGATCTTACAGCTTCTTCAAGATATATCTGGTAGTTACACTGTACATCAGCACACACCAGAAATATGTTCTTTAACAAATGACTGTCTATATGCAGACTCACACTGCAGTGGAGAATTTGCCAACATGTTTGAGGAAGATGCTTTTTAGTCTTGGCAGTATCAGCAGAGGTGTGCTCAGCATGCCTCCTCCTGAGTCTAATGCACATTACAAACAGCAAGTCTATTTTCTTACGCTCTGTTCCTCTGAAGCATTTAAGTCAATGGCAGTTGTGTTTCTCCAAGCATCACCCTTTTTTAATCTCTTTCCTAAGCCTTCTTTACCACAACTGCACCTTTGCTTTCTTTCCTCCCTTTCCTTTTCTTTTTTATCCTCACAGTAGTTTGCCTCTTTAACTTTTACTGACCCTGATCTCAGACACAAATCTCTTCTAGCTTTTGCATTAGCCTTCTGCATCTGGTTTAGCTCCCTCGAAGGTATTAAGCCTGACTTGCAAAAGGTATGCACTCTTCTCAAACTTGGCTACCTTTCTAGGTCTCACTGCTTGGCTGGGGAGCTCAGCTTGTGAATGTTTGGGCTCTGGGCCCTTAAAGAAAAGCATCTGTTTAGCAGAGTATTAGAGACATGGACAGCCAAGTCAGCCCTGCCTCCAGAACACCTAAGATCACCATGGGCCAGTAGGAAGGGGCAGGAATACCATGACTTTCTTCATTAACAACTGAGGGGGTGTGAAATCAACTCACCTTGCCAGGAAGAAGGATCCCTGAATCCCCCAAGAAATCACTCAAAAGGTATCAGATAAGCAGACCCCAAGGGCATTGTTTAGGACAACACTTTTGAAGCAGGTTTTCAGAATGTTTTGCAAGTCTGGTTTTTCCTTCTCAAATGAAATGGTCCCTTTTACATCTCTTAAAACCTGTAGTTGAGTAATGTTTGACAAAGCATTTGAGAAATGCTTTCCTTCCAGCCCTGCTGCTTCTGAGGAGTCTCAGAAGCATCTGGAGAACTCCACATGCTCCATGCAGACAAACCCACTTGTTAGATACTTCTGACATACTGCAGTTTGACAGAGCTCCACTGCCAGGTCCCTGCATATCCCCCTCTTGAAAGCATGAACGAGGGAGGTGGCTAAGGATTGGAGAGCAGAGGTAACCTCTTGTCTGTTGTTGGCTTCTAAGTTTCTTTGCAGATCAAAAGTACAGGTAGGAAGAGAGAGACAGAGCAAAACTAGGAAATTCTCAACAGGGCTTCAATTTACCTCTTGGATCTGCTGAATCCATGCCTCCCTCCCAAGGAATTCCTGATGGAGGACTGCAGGAGCAGAATTCAAACTGAAAGTCACAGTGTCACTAGAGCTTTCTTGAAGAAATGGCTGAAGGTCTGAATGGAGCTGAAAGAGAAGAACATCTTCCTTCAGTTCCCAGGAACAGTCTCACCAAGTCAAGGTCCATATCCTGATTCTGTACCTACTCACCACTTTCTGCTTTGACACTAGTACTTTCTTTGCACTTCTTCAGGTTTGGGGGAGGGATAGGAACATGAAGAAAGCATTGCACTGGTGGAAAGCTGTGGTAAAAAGAAGCATGTAGAGAATCTGCAAAGAAATGGGTAAAGGACAGCTTGCAGAGCTGGAGAAATAACGGGATGGGACACAGCCAGGTAGGTAATTATTAAGGGGCAGGAAGCAGGAAAAATACAAAGGAAAGAATGATCCAGCCTCTGGTGGGAAGAATATCAGTTTTTAGTTGGTCAAGGGCCATACATTCCACTTTTCAGTACCCAAGGAAGCTGATACATATGAGCCTCCTTCTGAGAAAGGAAACACTGCATAGCTAGGAGCTTTCTATGAAAATTAAACAACTCTTTTATACACAGCTATGTGTCAATGGATTAATATTAAAGCACACACAAAATATTAAGGCTATAATCTGCACCAGAAGCAATTTACATAGAGTTGTGCCCAGTAATAGCATATTGTGGCATTTCTACAGCAGTAAAGATATGCTTTATAAAACCACTTCCTTCCCCTGGAGTAACTAGAAACTGTCTAAATCAACTCAGCTGAGGTGGACAGGAGGTCTGTCTGTCTCTAGCTACATCTATACTTGCAAGCAGTACAGTACAGAAGGAGCAGATCTTCAGGGCAAAAAGGGAGTGCCAAGGGTCTGAGTTCCACACTCTGTGTCTTTTGCTTTGGACTAACTCTAGCTGTGGACTGAAAGACTTCTAACGGAGGTCAGGGGCCTCCTCTGGGGGATCCTACTGCTGCAGAGGTGTAGACTGGTGACCTCCCTCCTTATCCTCCAGCTACCCTCTCTGAAAGTTACCTCCACAGCAGATTATTCACAAGGAAATGTATGCAGGTCCTTCAGCCACATGCAGCTCATTCACTGCAGGCAGCTGAACCTCTCTCTGCATGGTGGCAGCTGAGGCCCAAGACAAGCTTCCTCCTGCAACTCCTGCTACTGGGACAGTAGCCTTAGGGAGAATGTAGGAGCAGAGAAGAGAGAGTTTTAAGCTGGTACAGAAAGATGTGCTAGAGTGACATTTACAGGGCCTTGAATAAAATAAGCTACATGGCCAGGTGTGTGATTTTGTGAGTTCATAAGCACTGTTCACACCAGCAGTTTCTGCAAACATCTTCATACCAGGCAACGGATAATCTCTCAACATCACTGACCTCGAAAGTCTACAACATAGCAGTAGTACACAACAGAGCTCAACAGCAACACAACTTTCAAGTCTTTCTGTATTTAAGATCCCAGAAGAAAAGAAAAAGCTTACTTTGTGACTCATTGACATGTGCTTCCCATACTGAAATGCCATCTCCTGAATCTCAGCGCTGTGCTTCGCTAGCTCCATTGCAGCCTGGCAGCTCTTTGCCAGCAAGGCACTATGTGACAGGAAAACCTGCTCCTTCCAGGTAGATATGCTGATATCATCTGTAAGGCAGTTCTCCTGAAAATGAAACAAAGGCTAACATGAAAACACTGAAACTGCAGCTGTGTCAGCTTGCAGAACATAACAGGATGGCACAGGATAGCGAGTAAGAAAACTCTGGGTGCCACAGAGCTAGATAAAGAAGGGCATTGCTCACTGTTTTGGGGATGAGTAAGGTATCAGAATAAATACACTGGCAGCTTCAACAGACAACATTTTCATCTTCTCCTCAAAAAGAACAACTCAAAATACGTGCAGCTGTCAACAGGTTCAACACAGATCCTTTTCTTAAGGACTGTATCATGACACTGAACATTAGCAGCTGACTATGTTCCTCCTGAGGGAGTGGGTAGGGAGGGGAAAAAAAAGACAAACACAAACAAACAAACCAAAAACCCACCCAAAACCCCCAGAGTACATCTGCACTTCAGCTCCTTGCCAGTTAGCAAGAACCAACAATCCCAGACAAACTTGAGAACTCACCACAATGTCTACTTTGTAGTCAAGGGGGAAAAAAAAACTACCAAAGGTATTAAAAATCCTTATAGAATTGCACTGGAAAAATGAAATGCTGTGATAGAAGACTTTACCCCTTCCACTTCCATATCAAGGATGAGGAAGAGCTGAAAGTATTAAAAAATAAATAAAGCTGTGATTTAGAATGTCAGGTATTAACTTTCCCAGGAGACTGATAAGAGATCTCAGTGATGCCTGTAGTGAACCTTATCACCTTGGCTAGAAGGACAGAGATGCTCAATACTTCTCAAAACCTCCCAATCCAAAATGTTAATTTGAATTACTTTCCCCAAAGTGTTTTAATTAACACAAATCCAATCCTATCTCCTCAAACCCAAATGCAATGCAGCTCCTTTGCCTCAGGAGGTGTTAACAGGCCACTATTTTCCTAATGGGTCTCCAAAGGTAGCCATGACCGGTCGTTTTCCTCACATACATATTACTGTCACACCTTTAGGTACTCTCTAAAGAGGGGGGAAAAAAAACCCCAAACCAGAGAAGACCATAGTTGTTTTGCTTAGAAAAAACTAAAATCAGAAGCTATATTTATTATACACATTTATATGCTAATTCAAGCATATAAATCTGTGGTATGTCACTGCAGGCCGCAAAGGCCAGGCTCCTGCAGGAGCCTGGCCTTTGCGGCCTACAGTGACATACCACATAAATGTAATAAAGTTTGTTATTTCTCACTTCAGCCCAACCTGTAAGCACACACTAGGTCATCCTAAGGCATTCTGTAAGAGAGGAACAGAAATCCTCTGGTACAGAAGCAGCCTTTTAGAGGAACAGAAATCCTCTGGTACAGAAGCAGCCTTTTCCCTCCCAGTGACGTCAATTAAATGGCTAAAGGAGTAACTCTGTGTGACCCTATAGTTTTCTAGCAAGCTATTATCTGTCGTGAAATCAGTCACAAATGAAATGGAATCCATCCGTTGGGCTCTGATTTTCCTCCCTTATGGCTATCACCCAGAAGTGCTGCGTTACAAGGGAGAGGAGAACATGAGACTAATGGAAAAAGTAGGAGGACTCTGCAATGCCAAGTAACACAGAGCTGGATCAAAATGCCTTTGCTTTCAGACATACTATTAAGTTATACAAGGAAAGTGAAGAACAGAGAAACCACATGTTTGCTATTATGCATATGACAACTTACAAAGGCAAGCCTAAACTTTCCTCGTGTTTCATTTTACTGCAGTATTTTTGTTTTAATATCTTACTGAGCCCAGAGCATGTGCAAATTCCCATGACTGGCAAAATATCAAAATGAGCATTTAATTCAAGGAGTTTCCTATATATCAAGTTTTTTTTTCTTTCCCTTCCACTCAGATATAGCCCAATTTATTTTAAATCAGGAACTCTTGGAAGACACAACACAATCTTTTCTTTAATGACCAATCTGCTCAGCAGAAAACCAGTATTTACTAAAATTTGCTGGGTGATACTGAATATTGGCAGTGATTTTATACTTATTTGTTTTAAATCCAGTCAAGACAAAAATATTCTAGAAAGAGATCCTGAAACAGTTTATGTAGTTAAAAAATAATCTTTCAGAAGACCCATAAGTTGAAAATGTTTGTGTGCTGGGGCCTTTGAGCAGTAACAGAAACGCAGGTGTTATCAAATGTCAGCTGCAGGAACTGAAGGAGCTTAAATTGTCATTGAAGCTCTATGTATGCAAGGAAGTGAATTCTAAGATTCATTACAAAAAATACCTTCTTCTTAAACAAGTTTGAATTTCATCACAGGGTTGAAAATGATGGCACAGCAAGTCTTTATGCACTACATGAACACCACTTAGGAGTTTCAAGCATCTAAAATGGACATTAACTTCAAAACAAAATGACAAAAATGGAGACATTTAAAGATATGTTATTGAAAAACCTAAAAACCTAGGTATTGTGAATCTCATACAGAAAGAAGCAAGTTGTAAAAAGACTTTATGCCCATATGGATGTGCTGCAGCATATGAGCTTGCAAGGCAAAATAGAGCTAATTTTAGTCAGAGAATGTCTTATGACCACATATCTCTAAAGCTTCTGCTGCTTAGGAAGGCAGAGGCAGACACAACCTTTCTTCAGCAAAGAAATAACATTTTTTATCAAGCTTAACTCCCATGTTACATGTAACTGCCCCCCAAGCACACAGCACCCTTACACCAGGGTAGGCGTGACAAGATCTAAATGCTATTTTAAAACATCAAGGGAAAACTGAAACTAGTTCTAGACTGCAATGTCTACAGGTTTCCAAGTGTGTGAAATCTGACATGATGACTTATTTTCACTTTATTGCAAGCTTACAATAGTCAGTGGTGGATATTTCAAAGGATGACTGTTAAAGAGGACACTAGCTGGCCCTGAAGACTCCTATCAGCCTGTCATATAAAGGCCTTGCTAAACTCTCATTAATTCTAGCTGTAGCTGACAGAGCTCAGACATTTGACTGAATAGTGCCTATGCAGTGGCCTCATTCACCAGTTCCATGATCCAGATCACAACCAATCCTGCTACTGTCTCAGCAGCAGAAGCTGGATGAAGAGAACCTCTCATCATCCCTGAAAGAAAGCAGTCAGCTCCAGACACCATTTGGATAACGTCAGCGTGGGAGGTACAGAGAAAACATCTGAATCCAGTTCTGTTGATCACCATTTCTTATGGGAAATAAGAACACCCCAGGGTGCTCCCATTTTACTAATGGCAAGGTTGGTTACTCTTTTGTTAGAAATTGGCTAGTTGAGATTTTTGTTAAGCTACTTTCAGTAGCTTCTGTTAAGCTACTTTTTGTGAGATGGTTTAGTGGCATGGTGGTGATAGGTTGATAGTTGGACTTGATGGTCTTAGAGGTCTCTTCCAAGCTTAATAATTCTGTGATTCTAAGTTAAATTGGGGTTGAAACAATCACCTCAAGCAACAGGAAATAAAGAACTTTTAGAAAATGAAATTGCAGGACAAAATATACAATCATAGCCAGCAGGAAAAGCAGCTCTTAGTGATGCTAACAAGGATCTCCAGAACAGAAGTGGCACTTAAAATAGCTCAAGTTTGACTTGTCACAACAAAGAAGATGCTTTTACACAGTTCAGATGAGAACATATTAAGGAAAATATGAATGAAATCTGTGTCTTAAAAGTGCATAAAACCATTTCCAAAAGCAGGAAGCAGTAGAAGTCAGAGACTTTTCAATGTTAAACTTCAGCTATAGTTTTTGTAGGGGAGCCTTTACTTTAATTTCATGCCATGACAGATCTATCTCAGCCACCTGCTGTTGCACAAGATGACTGAAATGTCTGAACCCATAATATCAAATTTAGTTCAGTTTTCAATGGGCAAATAATCCACAGAAACACACAGAAATTCTTCTAAATAGCATTTCAAGGATTTAAGTCAGGTAGTTCAAGAACTACTATTTTACATTAACAAAATCCAATGCATCTATTAATCTCTTTTCCAGTAGCAAGACACTGCAAAACATCTTGCAGATGGTTCACAGAATCTTTAACAGATGCATTCCTGCTTGCTTACCACGGCAGGGCATGTTTTATTGCTCTGTTAATGCAGATCTTCACTGCTTTTGGAGGAACAAGGGTGTCTGCAAATGGGTCAATACAGCACGCCACTGACTACCTAATATTTTTATCATAACACTGGAAAAAACCTCAACACATCATTCTAAAAAGAAGTTTGCAAACTTACAGTAATTTAAATCTCTCTCCACATCTGTTTCTTTTAAATCTCTCTGGAGAAGCTTAGTATTTAAAAGAACAAAAGCAGTAAACAAATAGCATTGGCCTTCTTCCTAGCTATGTTTTTTAGCCCCCTCTGACACATTTACTCATTCTTTTCACAGATGCTCTTTACTCAAATTCCGTATTTTATCTGTCCCTTTTGTCTTGCAACAGAAACATTTGTTTAAAAATAACAAAGGTGAAAGCTCTGACTGCTGCCCTGCTAAAAGGGGGTTTACATGACTCAAAAGACATTTGATTTTCCTCCTATGGTAAAATTTATAAGCAAATCCTTTAATTAGAACAGAGACTTATTGCAGTCCAGTTGATGGACGTGTGGAGTATCTCAAAACATTACTCCCCAGTGCAAGACCAAAGAACTGGTACCACTCACTGCATCTAATCCATGCTTTGCCAGAGAATAAACTTATTTTCATTAAAAATCTCTACACTGGTCTAAACTAAATACCTGCTGATTCATTATTTGGTACAATGAGTACTTGCCACTAATGTATTTTTTAAAACCTGTTTTACATATTAGTTGTGCACAATCTTCACATAATTGCATCCCAAATACCTACCTATTCCTCTAGCCATCAGTGGAACATGTTGGCAATGTCTCGTCTTACATCACAGCCCCACTCTAACACCAAAAATGGGTTCTGGTAATGCACATTTAGCATCAGCTAGATATTCTGGAGGTGAGAAAAAAAACCCAAACCAACAAAGCAGTTTCCCATGAAAGTCCCTAATACTTCATGATTGCAAGAATAGTCTGGCAGATAAAGCACAAGAGCCAAACACTCAAGTCCCACTCCTGATTCTGCTGTTTGACCTCGAGCTTCCTTCTATCTCTCATCCCTGCTCAGTGACCTGACAGGGATGTTAAAGCATTCTTCATTAACACTTGTTAAATGATCTAGAATATTAAGACAGAAGGTTTCTAAAAGTACAATAGTATTCTATGAGTTAACAAATGTTTTAGAAGGCTTTAGTCTCCTACAAGTAGGAAACAGAATCTGTGCAGTGTTTTTTTCTGTTAAGAATAGGCATGATGATCACGACTGAAGGCCAGACAAACAACTTGCATCTCCACACTCACAAATGTTTACTCCCAAATTAGACCTAGATTTAGGAAAGACAGACAGGAACAGGGAACAGTGTCTTTTGCTCACGAAATTTTGGGTTGAGAGCAGATTAGGCACACAAAGCTGCAAAGGTTTATTCACATCATCCCCTTCTGCTCCAGCTTACAGGCCAAAATATTAGCTTATATTGCTGGTATCATTTCTGAAACCATAGCAGCCATTTAGTACTTTGAACATGAGTGGCAGTTCTAACCTTCAGGCTGTCTTTGCAACCAAAGCCTAGACTTTGTAGTTTGGACTGTCACTTCAAATAAAGATGAAAAGTGAAATATTATCCTTATTTTCCCTGTTTCACACAGATCTGATGACTCACTATGCAGACAAGATGAAGAATGACCAAGCAGAATGGACTGAAATGAGATGGCTGTAGGAATGCATGTGGTCTTACAGAGAAAAAAGTGGTAATGAGAACTGTCAAATAATTGTATCCATTATGTCTTCAGGAGTAAATAGGGTCAGCCTTGTTAGGTCATTTTTCCTACTGGGTCATCTAAATGAAAAAAAAAAAACTGGTTTGAGGTTTTTTGTAAACATGAACTTAGGGTCTCCGAGGAGAAAGGTTAATTTTGCAGAGTTATTTTTGTCTACCATCTAGGTCAACATCCAGCAAAGCTCCAAACAACTTGGTGCTACATTATTTTATGGTACTGAGGAGCTTTGTAACAACTGCATTAAAGACATTTAATATATGAAGTACAGTGTTCCTGCCTCAAAAAGAGGGAAAAAAAATTAAAAATAAATTAAAAAAAGAAGATATTATTTTACTTTTCCAAATTTAAGACACTCCCAACAATGAAAATACCATTACCAACATCTCTATGCCCTACTCTTAGGATAAAGTTTGACATTTGAGATTAGTTGTGAAGCAGATTAGAGCATTTGTCTTACCTCTAGGAAACAGTTTACATTTTTATTTCAGTCAGATTGCAATTAGGGATGGAGTGCTGATGCACAAAGGATACAAACAAGGCAGACCAACAACTGCCCTAGTCCATTTGGCAACCTTTGCTAAAGAGATTTTCAGGACATGAATGGGCCACTGCCTCAGCAGGATAGCGTGAGGCAAGCAGAAGGGATGTGTCTCACACACACCAGGGATCCAAATTTCTCAGAGGAAAAGATAAAATAATAAAGTAGATCCCACACTTGTTTGTTCTAGGTCTCATCAGAAGCCATGCACCATCCAGTACAAAGACTAAGCTTCAGACACTCTCATGGAAATGTCAGTATCTATTATGCCACATAGTAACTGTGTTCTGAGTTAACCGGGTTCCCCTTAGGAAGGGTTTACTGTACTTTCAACTCTCCTGAGACAGAAAAAGTCACCGAAACAAAGTGAGTCTGCTATTTGTAATTGGGCCAGGGCAGGGTAAACATCATGCAGCTGTGCTTAGTTTATCTCACACTTCCCCTGCAATCTACACATGTGGAGTGCTTCAGTAACAGAACAGAAAATAAACAGAAAAAGAAAGACTAAGGAAAAGTAGGTTCAGACCTTTTGCAGTGGCAGGAACCCAAAGGAGTTCACCACACTTCTCCTTTATGCAGGGGGCATGGTTACAATAAAATGCAGTTTCATTGCTGAGATGAACTTGCAGAGATTTACTTTTACACACAAAAGAGCACTTGTTTTGGTTTTTCTTTTGGTTTGGTTTTAACAACATGATGTATCTCTCTGAGATTAACTTGTAGTTAGAAACCTGCCAGAATAAAGAAAATAAAATCGCATAAAACTCCCACATCCTTTGCAAAGATCTTCAAGATATCATCGATGTTACCATATAACCACGAGCGCAGTACTCGGCAGCAACCCCGGAGGCTGAACTCCAGAGGTTCACCACAGCAGGTGCGGAAGGTCCCAACTCCACGCTGCCTGGCCAGCACATGGCCCCAGGCATCTCCCCGGAGTGCCATTACTCCTTCCCTGCTACAGGCTCTCGCTTCCTCGGAGAGAAGAGCTCCGCTCATCAGCGTGATCGCTTCCTGCCTAACTTGCTTCACTCCAAATGAGAGGTTAGTTTCGCTAACATGCCTTTGCTGCTGCTGCTGCTGCTGCAGCAGAGCAGCTGAGACAGACCCTGACCAACAGCCACTGCGTGCAGCAGCACCGGCCAGGGCCCAGCTGCTGCTAGCTGACAACACTCTCTGCCTCCCCACTGGGGTTTGGCTGCTGCAGAGCCAAGAGCACAGGTAGTGGTAACCCACATAATCAGGGCTTCCACTTACAGGATTCATTTTGCTACACACTACAAGACAGCAATCGTAAACCAACACAAGGAAATACACAACAAATATAAATGAATTCATGTATTTCTGCACTCTTCAAGCCATGTCACCTACTTAATGTTAAGATTTAGGTTTCTGAGGCAAACTAGGCATGTGAGATAATGTCACTAAGAAAACCTATCTACCTCAGTGGATTTCAAGATAGTCACATGAACACACTGCTCATCAGGGAGTGAAAACTTAGGATCATAAAATCTGCAGAGGTCATGGCAACTTCATATTAGTGATTTTTTACATGTGTTAAGGGACAGAGTAAATTAAAGAAAGAACTTTTTAACTCTAACACCCTGCCCAAGCAAGCCTACTTCAATAAGTGACTTTAAAAGTTTTTTTAAAGACAACAATCCCTACATCTCATTTGACCAATTTTCATTACAGTTCCTGCCAAACAATAGAACAGTAGATCCATTAATTGCCTTTGAAGAAATCCAGTTTATTTGGTGTGAAATAATACTGGCAGCTGCTGTCTTTGCCCATGCTGACTCTGCAATGTGGGCATGGTGGCTTCTGGTAGAGTACAGTGCTACCTCCTACCACTTCAGGACAAAACTCATGTGCATACTATCAAAAGGTGAACACTCAGAAGAAGGATCTAGGTTTGGAAGGAAGCATTTTGTAAACATCTTTGGGCTTGGAAATGAGAGATTTAACATCAAAGTATCAATGATCTTGACAACATTGTAACAAATGCCTCTAACAGAAACCTCTGGAAAGCCCATAATAAGACATGTTTAGAGCTCCTGATAATGACACATGTCACTATTTTATGTTAAGCGCTCACAGAAATACAATATGATATATCTCCTTGAGCACTTCTAGAGGCTTTCATCGGAGCTCACAGGTGTCATAAGGATGTTAACTGCTGAAACCCACTAGGACTGCAGCTAGTTCTCTTTCTCCCTCTCCCTCCTCCTTTTAAAACAGATTATAAAAGTAGCCATATTTATAGTCACACACTAATACCATCAAACTTCTTGAGTATATGAAACTATTGAAATGCTTACCTCAGATGACTTTGAGTTTTCATAATATATACCTTGAACTAAGTCCCCAATAGCACTTGAAATGAGTTCCACAACCTGCAAAAGAGAAGCATAAAGCACTTACATCTTCAGTTATCACTCCCATTTACTACCAAAGCTACTGGCAAATTTCCAGAGGGAGAAATGGTCAATAACTTTCCCTGCAGAAAGCTAGTTAGGTAAGACTGCAGGATTGACTGGGATATATTCTGCACAAGCACAGTCCTGTCTCTCTGCTAAAACCCCTACTCCACTAACTCTTCTATCAAAGTTTTAAGTTAATATAAATGAAAAGCAAGACTTGAGGAAAAAAAAAAGTGTGAACTATGGAGTGTATTCTCACAAGGACACTGAGAGAACTAAGAAATCCCAGTTCATGAATATGAGACAATATCTCATCTGGGCTTTGTATTGTTTTGTTTTCTTTCGTGCCAAGTAAATACTTCACAATAGCTCTCCTTGGGAGCTGTTAAATTTCTAATCTTTGTGGCTAATACAGAAAAGTCAGAATCCATAGAAAGGTAACCTTTCAAATGTGATCATTTGGTATTCGGGTGCCCTGGGAACGCACTGTGGATGTATTTAGTGCATGGCCTGAGGCTCAGCTGTACCACGTACACTGAAAGTCTGCAACACGGGAATGCTTAAATCAGATTTATCAATCTGTATTATCTTCAGGCTTCAGACTTTTTATTTTATTCAAGCAAAGCCTAAAAATCTGAACTTGATCCAGAATGTAAAACAAGCAGCCCATGGTCTCCCTGGAACTACTGTACAATTTAAAGTCGTGCACGTAAACTACCTGAATTGGAACAAAATACTCAGATTTATTGCAAAATTAAATGCAGGCATTTCAAATAAGCACACCTCAAGGCTACCTCTGGAGTTGCTCACAAAGTTTTAATTTCTTGAATGTTTAATTTCCTATGCATGAGTCTATATCCGATTCATCTTACTGCTTCCAAAAATTCAACGTAGTTCTTATTGAATTAAAAGATTTCATTTCAATTTTTATCATTCTTGTAACTGAAGACAAGAAGTCAAATGATAAAAGCCCTAACAGAAAGATATGTTAACACTTAGGCATGCTTTATTTGATAATAAAACCACATTTGTATGCCAGTTTTGAGCACTAGCAGAAAGGTTGTGTGGGTTTTTTTTGTTTCTAGACACTGCTTCCTATACATATTCATACAGCCAGAGCAAGTGCTAACTTTAGAAAGGCTGCTGATTAAAAGGCATGCTTTTTCTTGCAATGCATATGGGTTAATTTGCAAGGCCTATAAAAAAAGCCTAAAAAAACTTGAAAAAAAATAATATAAAATCACATTGCCCTTTAGGAAACTAGATACCAAAGAAATACTGTAGCAGTATGAGCTGCTGAGGAACTGAAAGGACAATGATCCTCCAGTGTTACCAGATGTGTTGAGTTATTTAAGTGGGAAGCAGTGAAAATGAGGGGTGGGGGTGGGGGTCTTTTTTCTCCTTCCTTGCCCCCCACCCCTCCACACTGCTCTTTTTTGAAGGTATCAGATAAGCTTATTCCCAACTCCAGGAGGACTGAGTATCGCCAATAGGTCTATGAAAGTCTGTAACCAAATGCCCAGGATCAG
This sequence comes from Galbula dea, assembly GCA_013399015.1. NCBI lineage: Eukaryota > Metazoa > Chordata > Aves > Piciformes > Galbulidae > Galbula > Galbula dea. Next base: position 2,059,131 of record VWZX01009193.1, on the reverse strand, counting down.
ATTGTATTACAGTTTATACAAGCAACATCCCAAGATTCTTCTGATGGCTGGGACACATAATACAGATCAATCACTCACTAAAAAATGTTATGGTTTGTGAAATGGTCTGAGCTCAGAGACCTACACTGGTAATACGAAGAGGAATTTACAAAGACACTGAGTCCTACTCTAAATGTCAAAGTGATAGTATGAACTTTTAACAATGCAGCTGCCTCTGGCTAACCAGACCTTTTCCTCTCTCACCTGAAACTCTAGACTAAGCAGGACCCTGTTTTGGGGTTTCTTTTTTCCACCTCTCCTCTCTCTTTTTAGTGCAACTCTACTCTCAAAGGCAATTTTAACTGACTTAAAACAATCTCAGTGAAATGTTTGTGAACAATTGTACCTCTTCCTCTTATAGTTTATAAAACATCTTAGGAGAATTACACATCCCCTATTTAGAAGGATCCATATATTAAATATCACTAGGCACTGAGTGACCTACTGAACACTGTATGTTAGTGAGAATGTAGCATTAATACTACCTCCCTTCTTCCCAAGTATTTCCCCTTTTTAAAAAACCACTATTTTTCTAAGGTAAATGCAAGGCCATACAGATCACCACCAGGAACAAAATTCCACTTTCAAGAGCACAGTGGGATGCTTGCATGAGGCTCTGTTACTTCATCAACCCTTAATCCCATCTATGAAAAGCATCTGCTGCTTCACCTCAGTGGCCTGCAGCCCTGAGTGCTGGGGAGAGCAGTGAGGAAAGGAGGTAATCTTATTCTGTATCCCAAACAGACACAGAGGAAGAAAAGTTATTACAGCTTCAGTAGGGTTCATGCAGTCAATGATACATTGACCAGGTTTTATGTAGCACTTTTTTGTCCAGAAAATTTGAAAGCAATCAACACCCCTGTAAAAGTTATTCCCTCCTGGTTTATAGAAGGGGAAAACAGGGACAGGGAACTCATTTTCCCCCATATCATGCTTCATGCTAGTGGTACAGTAGAAAACAGTATCCAAGTTCTCTCACTTTTATCAGTGTCTGTCTGTCTGAGCAGTGCCCTGTTCCACTTGCTGATAGTACTGAGATGCAAGTTTGAAGAACAGGAAAGGCAGATGAAAAAAAATCAAGTGCTCTCAACTACTTCTCTTCTCATTTGAAGGTTGAGCTTCATTTTAAACAAGTTCAAAGACAGGAAAAGGGAAGAAAGGATTGCCAAAATTAGTCCTTGAAACCAGGAGTACCTCAAAACAGCCCAAAGGCAGCCTATTAATAATCTCTCTTTCCCACTATTTTTCCACACCCCTACATACTTCTGAGAGTACTTGAGATGAGCAGGAGTAACATCATATTGAGAGACAGCAAACTTCCACTCTGTTTTTCATTTTCCACTCTGCATCAACATCTTCCAAAGCATTGTGTTTTTGGCTCCCCCAAAGCACCTGCAGGGCTTCCAGCAGTCCAGGGGGTGACCAGTTATTGCAGGTGACAAGTGCACATGCAGATAATATTCAGCCCTTGCAACAGTTCTGCCAGTGTTTGGGGTTTGGTTTCTTTTTTTTTCCTAAGGAGGTATTACTTCAACACCTCTTACAGAGATGTGATCTCCGCTGCTTTTCAAAGGTCAACACAAAGGCCATCAATGTAGGCTGAGCACAGGAAAAAAGAGATGGACTGTTAAAGCCAAAACTCTCTCCTACTATCTAGGCAGACCAAGAGTATAACATGATGTAAATTCTGGCCACAAGCATGTCATTGCTGATTCCATAGCAAGATACAACTCAGGCTCTGACCTCTCTGATTTTATGCAACTATGAAATAGCCCAGAAAACTCTGCTATGTTTCTATGCCAGAAGAGCTCTGTAGCTTTGTAGATCAGAAGTTTGGTGAAACTTAACTTGTCCTTTTCTGGTATTGGAACTTATTTGTCAAAAATGCAGGGCTTTTAGCCCTTCAGGGCTCTTTAAATTTATGAGTCCAGTTTATCAAGCTTCAATTGAAGAAACCCCAGAATGGTGGCAATTTTCTTAGTGGCTCAGAAGAGTACTCAGGACATTCAGCAAACCACAACCACACACTCAACTCTTTCCCCCCTTTTCCTGAAATCAGACTTAATCTTTCCAATAGTTTACTGAGGACCCAGCCATAAGTGGTAATTCAGAGTTCAGAATTCCCAAAGCATTCTGCATGTGTAATGACAGAGAATAAGGCTACACACTCACTGTCTTGGGTACGGCAGCCTGGTTCCTGCCTGCAGGTGACTGACTGCTCCAGGAAATCCAGCCCTGTCTATAAAAACCAGAGGTGTAGCTTAATGAAAGAGAAACTTTAAAGCTAGAAGGACTGCAGCAAAATCACAGAATAGAAGACATTTTGGTATAACACTTTCCTCCAAGTTAGAAGATAAGATTCAGACTCCTTCAAGCATAGTAAACACAATGAATTCTGGGCCCCACTCATCCTTCACAAGATTTCTAAACACCCTGGGTGAGAAGATGACTTTGCTGCCATCAGTTTAGCAACTCAGGCACTTTGTTCCCTCCACTTGCCTTTGAAATATTTTGTTTAAAGTTCACTGCAACATAACACTGCATATGTATTTTGTTCCCTGTTTTTCATTCTAGTATTTTCTGAAAAAAAGGAATGGATTTGGGCTCCATTCAATGTGTGGTGGGTTTATTTTAAATTCAGCAGCAGAAATGGAATTGATTACACAGACTATTCCAGATCAGTAACACAGTCCTCTCCAGACTCTTTGGAACATCAGGGAAAGGATGAAGTTCTTGTGGGGAGTCAGGAGACAGCACTAGAAGAATACAGCACTGGATGTATCTTTGTTCCTTATCCTTCCCAATTTCTAGCTGACAATCTTCCTTAGCTTTGCCAAATTCCTTTCAAGGAGGACCACAAGTAATGCCTTCCTTTCTCAGGGTTGAAACAATATCCTTTCCTCACACATCTGCTATGACAGTCCCTACTCCTTGCTGCAGATACACAGACTTGAAAAGATCTCATGGCTTCTCCATTAGGTAGTCAGGAAACAAAAGTTACAGATAATTCAACTTGCATTTGACTTCCTTCCCAAAACAAGTGTTAATTTTTGGATCTATTTCCACACTAAATTCCATGGAAAGTTCTTAAAATCAGGTGTCCTGTATTTCACACTGAAACATTGCAACACTAGCAGGCTAAAGACAAGACTCAGTAAACAGCTGACACTGGAATGCAATTTTCTTTCCTGGTAATCTCCTCAAACATCATTAGTCATTCAGGTAACTAAGTATGCCAGCCTACAGCATTTTTATGAATGGAATGCTTATAGAATCCTATTGGATTCACTATTTGAAACCACCTCAAGCTTTACTATTTTTTGAGGCTGTCCCTCTCATTGCTGAAAGACACAGAAAGGACTCCTCACGGTAATCTGCTTTCTGGCAAGTTTTAAATGTGCTTGGAAAACACATTCATGGTTTTCTTCACTGTTAATGATGAATTAGCAGCAAAATACAATGTGAAATGTAAACACATACCCAAACCCCCTACTTGATATACACATAAAACCCCAACTCCTTCAAAATCATGAGCAGCAGTCAATTTGGATATTGTTAGTATTGTCAAGATACCTTCTTGGAGGTTAGTCTACCTTAAGGATTTCCAACAGTGTTAAGTTACCCTTTTTATGCTGATGCAACACTACCCACAGAAGGAGTTTCCACTGGCACAAGACTAAGTGCATAACTCATTCCTTTTCCTTAATGATAACACAGCCAACAGAAGAAACAGCCTTTCCTCTTCTCTACCACCACATGGGACCTTACACAGTGTACTAGTATCTTTGCAGCAGACCCTTGCACTAAAGTACTCCAAAGACCCCTGCTGCTGAGTGACTGAGGTTAGAGAAGAATATGATTTCTTCAGCTTGCCCCTTCTGGATGGGATAATTTCATTACATCTCTTTCCTCTATATAAAGCAGTGAACAAAGAAGGCATTGTGACCACAGGGCTCTGTAACTGTAAAACCCTCCTCATCAATGAATGATGCAGAAACTCCTGGCTATAAAAGACTATTTCCAGTCATGCTGGTGCAGACAAACATTCAACTGGGATATGTTCACCAATGATTTGCAATTACACTGAACAAAAAATAAACCAAACCAAAAACCCAAACCCCAAACCCCAAAATCTGATTAGCTCTGGGTTGACAGAAGTTTTACCTCCAAGTGGTATTAACTATTTTGCATAGACTGCATCTGAATAAAGGTGAATCATAAGTGCTATCATTCAGTATCCAACAGATGGAACCAACTAAATGAAGCTGCAGATGTTTGTTAAACTTGCAAATCAACAACCCCTGTACCAGGAGCAGCAGCAAGCAGATGCTAGACTCCAAGTGAAATGCTGCTGAATTTCAAAACAAATATTAATGACCATTTCCAGTCCATCCAAAGAGTCAACCTTCTTGCTTGCCAACAAGGTGCCAAACATCTCAGCTTTTTGTTTAAAAATACCATTAACTCTTCCATGTTACTGCTCTCATTTTATGCACCACCCTGTATTATTGCACTGAAGCCACTCCAGATGTAAAGGCACTTTACCTAAGAATTTGACCCTGGGAAGATACATTTTAAGACAAGCTTTACAGCAGTGCAAGAAGAGGGGACAATACATAACCTATCACTCTATTTAGATGACACATAAGATTTTAACCTCCCTCAGTAGTACACTGTGTAAACACCTGCTGGGAAGGAATGAGGAAGAAGGAGTCAAACTCTCCTCAGTGGTGCCCACAGCCAGGATGAAGCAATGGGCACAAATTAAAACATGAAATTCCACCTGGACACATGGAAACCTTTACTGTGAGGGTATCAAACAAGGGAACAGGTTGCCCAAAGGGGTTGCAAAGTCTCCAACTGTGGAGATATTTAAAAGCCATCTGGACATGGTCCTGGGCAACCTGCTCTAGCTGACCCTGCTTGAGCAGAAGGTTCAGACTAAATGATCTCAAGAGGTCCTCTCCAACCTCAGCCATGCTGTGACACCAGCAGCCTGTGGATAATGACCACAGATGATTCTGCATACTCACATCTTCTGCACCAGTAATAACAACTTTTCTTGTCTTTCAATAATAAAACCAAGGTTACAAAACTGGTGCCAAATAGTCTCTTAGGGAAGGGTTAAGTTTACTGCTGATACTGGGAACAGATTTCCCTTCTACAAATAGTTCAGTTCTTGGGAGACTGAGAAAGGCCAGCCAGACATATCTCAGATTCTTGCTGCTACTGCTAACTGCTTTGAATGGCAGCTAATGCATCCTAAAGATCTATTTTCACTTTTAAAAAGTGTACTTTGTTGGAGATGTAGTCCAGGTGCACAGCTGACTATACACTAACCACTGTGACTTCTAGTCCTTCTGCAAAATTGTTTATTAACTAACTTGTCATGAAAGTCCAGCTCTAGAACCAAGTATGCCCTAAGATCCCACCCACCTAAAGATAGATGCTAGTATGTATTAAGTCCTCACTCAATAGATTTTTGATACAATATTAAGACAGATTTCACCAGGAAGAGATGTGATTGCTTTTTATCATACTATGCACTCTCAATATTTTATTATGTTTAAGAAACAAACTTTCAATGAACCCAAGAAAACACAATTTGTAATCTTCCACTGCTTCAACTACAAAAAGAATAAAAGTTGGCATCCCAAACATTGCTCAGGGAGGACATCACCTTCTGCAACTTTAGGAAAATTCATCTCCATTTGATCATTTGTGTATGAGCTAAAGCTTTTTAGCAATGATATTGAGAGTGGCCTCTATGGTCTGGGGTACAGGCGTGAGCCAACACAGGTCACCTGCCCTGGCTGACTGGAAACTGCCAACAGCCTGCAGACCATGGCTGGGCTGTGATTCTACCCCAGAGAAACCAGGATAGGGATATTTATGGGGGCAGAGGAACACACACACCTCCACCCCAAAAAAACCCAAGAGAGCAGAGATCAGTAGAGTAGAATTTCTCTCAAACACTTGGTATTTCTTTAGCACTCTGGCTTACAGTTCAGATAGGGTCCTTGCTGCATCAGACAGTGCAGAGAAGGAAGCCCAGTTAAGCTCCTGGGAAATCAGGTCCTACTACTGCCTATCATGCTGCCAGACTAGCTGCTATTACTGAAACTTGCTGAGATCAATTAAACAGCTATTACCCCAATAAACATAGAACTCTGCCATGATTACAAAAATGCAGCATGCAGTTGCACCTGCCCCTCAGGACTTTAAGCCTCAGTCAATACCAGTTTGTAATCATAGTTAATGTCTCAATTTCCAAGTGGAAAATGAGAATACTTTCTTCTGAATTATTACATGTTCAAACCCCAAAATTCTAGAGGATTTAAACAGCACAACAGCAGAGAGCAAAAAAAATACCCCTCCAAACCCTTCTTTTGCATAACTTCAGCAAACATAAAAGCACTAGTTTAAAAGAACCCCCCCCAAACAGCCTTGAATCTTGTTAACCTCATCCCACTTCTATTACACAACAGTAGCAAGAAGAGGAAAATTACTACGAATTAACAACAACAATTTCTATATTTAATGTTATTTAAAAATCAAAGTGTTACCTAAGGCAATTACCTTGCAGCCTTTTAATATCTACAGGGAAAAGCCTAAGGGAAAATAATTGACTTTGCTAATTTTACCCTTGGCAATTAGAAAATAGCTCTGCATTTCATTACAGCTACAGAATTTCACATCTAATTGTCAGCCCCAAGAGAAGCACTGAGATAACTGCATCAGACACAAGCTCAGACAAGAGTCTAACATCACAATAAAATTATCTTGGTGGCAGTAGTTCCAGTGAATGTTAAAACCCCTTTCAGTTTAAATTCTAGTCTATACAACAGCTCTACATGCCTATAGAGGTTACAGCCTACCATGGTCAGTGCCACGTAGGATCTAATGCTGCTCATTTTGTTAGCCAACTTGCTAAGCTACCAAAGAAATGCCAGCAAAAAAGCACTACTGTGATTTTTACTTTTCTACAGCAAAGAAAACAAAACATTATGAAGGAAAAAAGTCACAGTTATTTCACAGTGCTGAAAAACAGATGCCAGATTTGAAAATTCATCCTTGACAAAAGAATAAATACAGTATGTTCAAATCATTGCACCTGTCAAGTGATTTCTATAGCTTGTGCTTCAATTTTCCTAACTTTGCTAGTAGGGTTAGACTTATGAAAAAGACTAATTTACTAAGTCAATCAGTTTCCATAATGGCATCCCACTTATCTGATGTAGAAACTAGGAAAGTACTCAGATGTCAGAAAAATGAAAAAAAGTGCTAAAATGTTTTGGCAGAATTTTCCAACAGGCACTATAATGACTGCTTTGGGGGAAAAAAAAAATGTATTTCTCTCCACTTGTGCTTCATTTCACTGGAGGCTTGTTTTCTGGCAAGTCTTCAGGGATTATACATTGCTGCTGTAATATTTAATGATGAACTAAATGCAAAGTAATAGGTGCTACATTTTAGAAAAGTTTCCTTTTAGGTTGAAACACAAATTTGATCTATGGCTAAATCCTCTGGCATGTCTTGAGAATCTTACTAAATACAAAAATAAAAAAGAATGGCTACAAATCAACAACAATTAGTAACATCAATTGCATTTCAGTTATGGTATTACTACAATGTTTCACCATTTAAACCTGTTTTTTTTAATACTTACTAGCAGTTACCATCATAATGGCTTTAACTCACTATTCCAGCAGATTGACATCTAATTCTCTGTCTCTTCTCCTGAATCTCAGCTCTGTGTTATAGAATGACACCACTTTGGAGAGAAACTGTCACACTCATGATCAAAGCAGTACAGAAATACTCATCTACCATCATGAGGAGCTTCAGCATGAGAATCTACAAACGAGAGACTCCTTAAGCTCAGGATTAAAACTATGTTGATTATTGACAACTGCACACATGACAAACACTGATTTTACATTACAATATGGCAGCAATCTTCAGATGTATAAAAAGTACCCCTGCAAAAAAGAACTGTTTTCTCTTTCCACTGGAGTGGCACACTAAGCTCTTCAGCCATACATGTAGCTAGGTGTTACACTAGACTGGCACAGGGATGCCCAGGAATTTCTCTCACCATGGGAGCTTTTAAGAACAAGTTAGACCAAGACATGTCAATAACGATTTGGAGCTGATCCTGCCTGGGCAAAGAACCACTGACTGGAGAGACAATCTCCTAAGGCCTCCATCAGTCTCATTTTCTAAGGTCATTCATGTATACAATTTCTTTGTCATGAGAAATATTTCCCCATAAAGTTTCAAACAGTTTGTGGATTGCAGCTGCCCTTTAGAAGCCAGTACATCATGTTAATAGGGAATCCAATACTCAGGGGCATCCAAATGCCTAACAAAGTAATTCTATTGAGAGTAAAAAGCCACCTGAGTGCTCTGTAGACAAAGAAGTGAAGCCTTTCCCTCTCAAGAATTCCCTAAGACAGACAAATCTTTCAAAAAGCACAAAATAAAATGGAAAAAAAAAAACCCCAACACCAAACCAAACATGTCTTCAGCTGGCAGCTTGCCAGCAGTACAGTAGTCTGACATGTCATGAGATTGCCATTACACAGACATCAAATTCATTAAATTAACCACTTCTCCTTCACTACAGTGCTTCAGAATGTATACTAAAGGCCCCACCACAGGGATTCTAAAGGAGAATGGTAAACATGTTCACAGCAGTAGCAGCCTGTTAACTCATCTACTGCTATAATATAAGTATGCTGATTTTTACAGGCTGCTCCACGTACAGACTCATAGCAGAACTGCTGATTTTTTAAAGAGCCTCCCTCAGAAGATTCACTAACAGTTACTTGCTCTGGCAGTAGAAAAATTGCTTTTTTACCTTGGTATTCTGCAGCTGTGCAAGGCTTGTGCAAGCATTTGCCAGGAGAAAATCCCCACTCAAAACAGCCATTTTATTTCCAAACTGCATGTCCTTCAGTGGCCCATCACAGGACTTGAGCTCACCAATGTTCACTATGCCACGGTGCACCAGAAAGGCAGTGTGGATCAGCTCTGTGATCTCAGCCAGACTTCTTTGACTGAAAGCAAAGAAAAAGTACAATTATTTTGGATGTTATGAATAAAAGAGATTCTCAGGAAAAACAAAATTGCATGTGCTAACCAGATAGTTGATGAATTACTGTGTAGGCTCTTCTGTGTACTTCTAGAAGCCACAAGTGAAAGATGTTAAGCACAGAACTACCACTAAGCAGCTCCAGGTAAGCTGGGGGTACCACAGGCTCCATTTGGAGAAACACTGCTCTTTGTTTGAATTCAAAACAAAGCTAAGTCCTCACTATGCTTTTTTTTTAATATTTTATCTTCCAGAAGCTTGAGGGACACTGCAGTGAGGAAAACATCAAGCAGAAAGTACTGATGGGAAGGAACAAAGGATGTATCAGTAGGGGAGTCCCAGGCAAGGTGATCCAAACACTGTAGGAATGCCTCAGTCAGTGACTGCTCAAATCAGAGTTACATTAATAATAGGATACCTTGCAGTTCAGTCACACCAAGGGAGGAGAGGAGAAACTGCTAAGCATTTTAGAACTATGTACTAACAATATTTCCTTGGTTGTTTTAGTCAAAAGCATCAAAAGGTGATTGTCCAACAAAGAGGCAGACCTAATTTTATCTGGATAGGTTTACAAAACACTTCTTGTCCCAACATACTGTCTGCTACGTTCTGAATTTAGGGGCTTCAAATCCCTGTGAGAGGCTTGCTACAGAGGTTATCCATAGAGCCTTGTCCTCTATTTATCTTCATTTTTTGGAAGAGGCATGAAAGAGTCATTAGCACAGCCCTCTCCCACCCTCCTCCCATAATTCTGATAACCGATACTTAGTGACTGTCACTCCAAGGAGCCCAGAGATGTCACCTTAGCTCAGAACTACAACAGGGTGATGAACACACATAATAACTGAACAGGGACAAGGTGAGGGAGGAACAGAACATCCTCCTAATGCTGCAAACCCAGTAGACACAGGACCCCCGCCCCCCATGAAATCTTCAGCACGTTCACGTCTTTCCTGACTCAAGCAGTTCCCTTTATGTCAGGGAGACCTCACAAATCACCAAAACTGCAAGGCACACCCTCAACTAGACAGGTGATTAAAAGGCCTTAAAGTTCAAATTAAATTGCAACCTAGTACAAAGGCATCTTATGCTCCCTGTGCTTACTCAAAAGTGGCCAAGCACCTATTCACTGAGTAACCAAACTGCTCCATACCTTCACATATGCACACACCTGCTGATGTATGCTCGGGTTAGAGTCTGTCTCAGTACCAGCCCAGTACTGAGTAAATTAATACTGTTTCCTCTGGACAGTGCAGCTGTGTTGATCCCACCCCAATATTAATCTAAAGTAACCTTTTGCCCCAGCTGTATCTGACCTGCCAAGAGCCCCAGCAGCAGCTGTTTCAGGCCAGTGATCCATGCCAATTAGCAAGAGAAAGTAGAGTCTCACAGCCTGGGCAGGCACGCAAAAGGTAGACAAACTGTGGGGAGAGGATTAGCAGAGGTTCCCAATTTCTTTTGTTACACACAAAAAACCTAAGTTGTTTTTAAAGCTGCCCTTATAATTTGCCATTTTTGCACCATGCAGAGAAAACCAATCTGGAAACAGAACAGCTTAGCCATCCTCCATGTAGACAACAGAAGTGAAGGTTGATGCTGTTTATCAAAGGGAGGAGGGAGAAGCACAACCTACAGCTGCAGTACTGAAATCATGCTTAGCTCGGCTCTAACAAAGGGTTAATAAAATTTCAAGCTCAGAGAAAAAGACTAACAAGACATCCCGATGCTCCTGCTGTCATTGTCAGGGCAGCCCTTGGAGGAAATGTCCATATCAATTCGGTTTATCAGATGGACAGCTGATCAACATTAAACAGACTTGCTCTGGGCAGACTGAGCCGAGCTACCTGTTCTGAATAGCAATGAGAGCCCTCTGCTCCCTGCCGCCCAGCTCTGCCATCTCCGCCTGCCGCAGATCCCAGGACATATGGGGATCCCTAGTGACGAGCACAGAAAGCTGCAGCTAACTCAAGGCACGGCTCATTTCCCCCAGCTGAAAGCAGGCATTAATATCCCGAGGAGATCAGCCCGGCCTCTCTGACCCCCAGCTACTGAAGCAAAACGATGACTGTCCTATTTCTTCATTTAATAAGCTTTTAATGAAGGAAATCAAAATCCTCTCTCTGACTTCAGCGTCGCTCTTCATGAACAGGTTGCACAAATACATCAGTGCCATGCTTTCCCAACAATCAGGATCTGGATGTTTTCATTCCTTTTGCTATTATCCATTTGTTCTCCAAACAGAGTCCATGTTATTTGTGCTAACAACAACCATGTTAGGCAGATAATCTGTGTCTAATTCTGATCTTACAAACTGCTCTCCCACCCTCTCTCTCCAGCACACTAAAATGAATGTGAGAACCAAAGCTACTGCAGAAATCCCATCCAACAGATTTCTTAACAGTTTTTGGTGATAACCTCCACAATATCTAGGTACAATAAGAAGTCCACAGTGCTGCTATGGATCCAGGAGGGTTCCTGACATGGGTTTGTAGAGGCCAGCATCCAACACCCCCCCCCATTGTTAGGAATGTGCTATTAAATGGCCAAGGCAATACTATCCCACAGCTTTCTCCATCTGAAGGAGGACTCAGTGATGACAATAATTTTGTGTTTGAATACAGAAAAGTGTTCATGTGATATCAGACTTACAAAACAACATACAGCATGACAGTACAGAAGCAGAAACAACAGGGCAATGTTATTATGAACTCCTTCCATCCTGTTCCCTCTCCACAGCTCATGTTCACACAACGAAGGAGTGGCTGCTGCAAGAATTACCTACAGAGCAAGGTAGAACTGAGACAAGAGGCACCATTTTTAAAACACTCATAGTTCTGAAGTGGAAGCAGGCCAAGAATCAGGAAAGGCTTTTCACCAAAAGCTAAAATACTTCCATGGCCTTCACCTCTGAAGCAGGAACTCCTGGCAAACCACCACCAAATGCCCTAGAGACTCCACTTACAGGCACTGATTTTTGAGAAATTATACTATTTTGAGCTCCACACATGCTTTAATTTTTTCATTTTCCCCTTCTAAAAATCAACCCACCTGCAGGAATGAGTTATTCCAAAGAGACTTGGACAGTACCTGAGGGACTTCAGTAAGAAGTTTTTCTGGGTCACAGTCAAACAGGCACAAGTCCTACTGTTTGGTGCACTACCTAAGCACAGCTAGTTGTGAAACACACACACACAAACACGCCCTCAACTAAGAAAATATCAGAAGAGTTGAGTTTGGAAGGGACCTCTGGAGGCCATCTAGCCCAATGCTACTGGTCAGGCAGAGACACCTAGAGACAGTTGTCCAGGACTGTGTGCTGGCAGCTTTTTAGTATCTCCAAGGATGGAGACTCTACAGCCTGCCTCTGCAAACAGTCAAGGGGACATTTTTGCTCATTGCCCTTTCAAGTCAACTACTGTCTACCTCTTCAGTGAATACTATTCCACCCTCTTCCAGACTTTGATAAGATCCTCAGACTTGCTCTTGGCTCTCTTCTTTTTTTCACCCTACTCTTTACTTCATTAAAACCTTAATTCACAGACTCTCCCTGCCCGTGGCACGTAAAAGGGAACAGCACCTCAACTGCCTCTTGGTTTTCTGCTGGGGACTCCTTGACCCTGCACTTTCAGTCCCAGGGTACCCAACCTTAACCTCTGCAAAATGCTTGCTACTAAGTATCATTTAGATGAGATGCTCCTCGAGCCTTAAATGTCATCCTGGAACAGTACAAAGGAAACACTAACCTCACCAGTAAGTAAAAATCTCTTCAGTAAGATCCATTTGAGCTATATTGACTCTAGGACTGTGAAACACCAGTTTGCAGGAAAATACTAGAAAAATGCAAAATTAATTTCTACAACCATTAGGTACTGCAACAAAATGAATACAATTTCTATTGTTCCTCTCTGCTCCCCTCTCCCAGTGAAGGCACCCATAATAATGCCCATTTTAAAAAACACATTTCCAAAATGAACTAAAGCTGGCAAATGCAATATTGTCTTTTGTGAGATCCAGTAAGATCCAGTAGCTTGACCTTAAGCAAATCCAGAGAACAATAAGGTGAGGGCACTTTCCAAAGTCTGTTACAAAGAGCAATGATGGACTCTCCAAAAATGGCACAACTGGAGGGAACACCTGATGAAATCCCGTTCAATCACAAGTATTAAAGCTGGGGAAATCCTATAGCCTACTGCAAGCCAATCTGACTATTAAAATCATGCCTCTTAGCTATTCATGCATTCATGAACCACAGACCAAGGGAAGGAAACTTCAGAAAATAAGCAGAAGATAACTTAGGTTTGGCAACAGATAATGTTCAACACTCTATCTGAAAACTTACTATTGGCCAGAAACCCATTTTCTTTCCAGGAAGCATAGATGCTTTCAGCATTAGGATTTCCAAATACATTTATTTCAGCTATGTTATTTGGGAGAAACCTCAAAACCAAAGCCACTTTGCCCAGGACAGTTATCTCCCATTCCCAGCACAGGAGCATCCAAAGGAAGCCACTGGCAGACTGGGAACCCATTCTATTACCACAGGTATACTCATTCCAGCTTACCACATGTAAGATGAGAAACATTTCATAACTCATTTTAAGCAAGTTCTGCAGCAGGAAACAACCTACATTAGGTATCCATGTCTGTCTTCACATGTGTAGGTATTCACATTGGTAATGCAATGTATTTGGGCTGTACTAACCTGGGAATTCATACAAGAGGAGAGTCAGGAAAAAGAGAAACCATCTATAAAATTATTTTATGTACATAAGGGTGTGTGTTTTACCTAAGCATACAGATTTTCTTTAATTACAGTTTTCCATAGAACCATTAGGGGGTTCTAGCCATGCAAGTCACATTTAGTAAAGGCAGCATGTCAAATAAGAGTTGACAATTACAGGCTATATCAATACACATTATGCCAGATGGTAATGAGCCATATACAAAGGGCCAGCCATCCAAAATAATCACACCATTTTCCCCAGAAATGTTGAAGAGGTTATGGTTTATTACACAGTGCTCATTAGATAGACAGTGGCAGCATTAGCAATTTTTCCTTCATTTGTGTCTCATTTAAGACTTTCCCCCCACGAAGCCATTCCCATTAGTACACAAGGTTAAAATCATTATGGTCAGAGAGAAAAAAACAGTTGTATTTTTATTTTACAGTAATGGTGGAGCAAAGGTCCCAGGAATCTATTATTCTCTCAACTATTATCTAATACAGGAAATTCACTGCCATTTGCCATGAAGAAAGATAGCCTATTTTAAATAAGCAAACTTTCTATTACTTAATAATATGAAGTGAAAACCACAGTTAGGTCGTGACACAGAGTGACAAAAGTCATAAAACTAAAAGTTGAAACTGAACTTTCAACCTTGGCTTTGACTTGCTCCTCTGCTTTTCCATTTGCTGCTTTAACACCATGGAAATACTTAAGTGTCCAAAAGGCAATTCATCCTTCAAAGGAGGTTGGAAAAGCAATTGTTTCCAATAACCAGAGTGCCCTCTCTGAGCAAACACCCATGAGATAATTTCCACTACCTTTCTACCCAGCTGCTTCCAGCTAGAAAATGACTGCTGGAAACATGTATTTTTCTGCCTTCTTGTGCTTATAAAGGGTATGGGGGTGAAAAGATGTACACAGGGTAAATGTGGAGAACAGAACAAGCAAGGATATGTTATTCATGACTTCAAAACATTCCAACCCTCCCCAAACTCCAAGTGACAGCTAGTATTTGGAAGTGAAAAGTTGAGAGAGAGAGGGAGGAGCCAAGCACTGGCAATGCCACCTGATAACACGACTGCAGAGAACAGGATTTGCAGCCCAAGCTCCTCTTCTGAAGCGTGCAGAACATCCCCCAGAAACCTGGGCTCGCATCGGGCAGGCAGCCGGCTCCCGAGGCCAGGGCATGCACACCTCCTGCCCGGCCACCCCTGCTGAGCTCATCTGCCTCGCACAAAATGCTCACTGATTCTCTCAGCCAGATGGCAAAAGAGGGAAAGAAGTCAGTCTCAAGGAGATTATGGGAGAGAAAGGTGGGACAGTTGCACTCCTTTTCCTGCTCCACAAAGTTACTGGGAGGGGAACAACATTACATACTCAGGCATTCCTGACCTAGGTGTTCTAGACCCCTGAAAGTTCAGACAGTGGAGTACTGGGGATTTGCAGACTTTCAAATACTTATGGGAGCCATACCCAGACTTCCTACACCCTCAGTGAATGCTTAATCAGTGACTAGAAAATGTGCACATCTCCAGTTTGGGAACCCCACCTAGATAATTTTCCAGTTAAACTGGCCAAAAAGTGTGCTTGATTTAACCCAAACATTGAAATATTTGCACTAGAACCTACTACAAAGATAAGAAGGGAAATAAAAGGTCTCACTTGCAGTTAAATGGAAGAAATCAGCTATTAACAATTAATTTTATGATCAAACCTTCTCTTACCTTTTATTAGTTGTTTCTCAACCCTCCATGGCTTTGAAGCATAGCTATCATTTTATTTGTAATGACTACAGGAGATGGTTTGAACCAACATAACAGACATTCCCATTCCTGTGTACTGTCAACTATGCAGAGGTCACTAGCACGACTTATCACTCCAAGGGTTTCTCTGAAATATCTCTGAAGAGGTTGCCTATAATTGTATTCAATGTAGCTGAAAGTTAAGGTGCAGTAACCTTGGCATTAAAGCTCTGTTACTGATGACACTTGAAATACATGGAACCTTTTTATGCGAGAGAAAAGAAGGTAACCTTTTAATGCAAGGAAGAATGAATATCTGATAAATGAGCAGCCCTGTTAGAATAGATTGTTTCTCTAAGTGCACAGGAAAAAGGCATTAAAAAATAAAATATGAATCACCAGAATATCCTGTCCCAGGTAGGTTTGGGGTTTATAAACACATGTATTTTATATATTTTTTTTTATCATGCTTATATGAAAGCTACTGTATATGCTGAAACACCAGACAATATCCAACTCACAGAAAGAAAACCCAAAGCATACACTGCTTGCACAACCACAGGTACTTCATAGTGTTAAGGAAAGTTGTCCTATTCTGAACAGCTGTAACTGCATTTTTGTCAGTCAGCAGCTTAAAAGTATGGCTATCACATCTGCTCTCCTCTCCCCTCCTGAACTTTCAATGTTCAGAACTGGGTAGGGGTATCAGTATCCCAACTTAAAATGGTTTATTATAGGAATGGTTTTGCTTTGCACAAAGCACAAGTATGCAGCAGATGGATATTGCCTGTCATGCACAAGGAATGAGACTAGTAGCTAAAGGGAGAGAGCAGACTTCTTGGAGACCTTGCCCCTATACCAGGTGTGCTGACAGAATGGCCAGCAGGGAGAGGATAATAAACCTTTTGGAGCAAGGCAATGACTGCTGCTTCTGGGACCAGACCAGCAGAGCAACAAGCACTTGGTGCTGCTGGTACAGGAGAAGTTTAATCATTATTGTTAGTGTAAGTTTGATGCAAATGGAGTATGGGGTGATATTCAGAAAATGTATCTTTTGATGAGAAAACCTACTTAAGAGGATAACAAATGGCATAATTTCCATCTATTCTTATCTTGTTTATAGCCATTTGTCCTGGGTTCAGCTGGGACTTACAACCCTTTCCTTCAAAAGGAAAGGAAGACAACTCAACAACAAAACCCTATATGAAACAGTGTACAGAATCTTCTCTTGTCCCTCTTCTTTTTCATGCCAAAGAAAAATTCTTATTACCTTGAACAATCCTGGTTATAGCCCAATAATAAGGGATAACTTCTCTCTCTCTCTCCTTGTATCTTCCTTGTCTACCTGCTGTCTGTATTTACTCTCATAACCACATACTATAGATGATCCTAAAAGCTCCCTTCCAACCCAAGCCAGTCTGATTCACGCTGGAATATGTTACAAATAACCAAGCTTCTCTGTCCAGCCACACAATGCCCTGTCTACCCCACTCCCAACGACAGGCTGCTTTTCTACTCCTCTTCTTGTTTGCTTTAGAAGCATCTCAGAGCTGTCAAGTTCCACACAAAACTCTACTGAAAGTTAAAGCCCAGATACCAATGAAATAAGAAACATTCATTCACTTCATGTATAATGTGACCAAGGGTCTAGAACTTGCTGGTGATTTCAAGTGGAAGAGAATGGATGGTGCATAGTCTCCATACAGTCTCATGAACTCTAAGCAAAAATAAGGTAACTTCTCAGCTAGGAGGACAGTGTTCATTAGCAGTCAGTCCCACTCTCACTTGCACTGAACACCAAAGCAATCTGCCACCAGCACAGAAAAAATATTCCCCATACCTATGCAAGATGCCAAAGGTCAGTCCATACATTTATACAGATACACTTGTGGAGTAGAATGAAGATCTCCACAACTTCATCCCAGTAGATGAAAAATGTTGTAATATGCTCAGTTATATCAGAGTACTGACTGAATCCTATTAGGAAAATAAATTAATTGGTACAGTAAGCCTTGTAATACTTAACTTCATATTGCTACAGTTTTCCAACTATAGCAGAAATTTGTATTGAAACTGCATAACTGCACTGTAAAATTTGTCAAGGGAGAAGTGAATAGGCTGTGCCTGGGAAGAGGACAGCTGGTACTTCAGCAGATGGGAAAGAATGGGAGACATTTTGGGACTGTAGGACAAATAAATTACATAGATACAGTTACTTAAGAACTTGCTGTGAAGCAATTGGCCATATTGACATCACAGCTCTGAGAGATAAGCAGTCCCCAGAGCTGCTGTGTGCTTTCATCACAGCACTGCACTGCACTTAGGTGATGGTTGGAAATTTCTCTTCACAAATACTATTTCATTTCTTTTTAAAGAAAATGTCAAAGTTCTCCAGCAGAAATTTGTCACAAGGGGAAGGGTTTTACAGCAAGCCACCAAAGAAGAGCTCTGGCAAACTGCTTCCATGCATGGAGATGCCATGCCCCAGGAAGGCTGTGCTAGATCATGTCAGCCACAGGTCCTCTGGCCCTTCTTTGCACAGTTCCCACTAGAGTGAAGGCAAGACTGATTGCTCCCACAGCTGTTCCTGACCCACTGCAGACTTCCCTCAGTGCTGCTCTGGTTTTGGATGCTATGCTGCACATCATCACATTCCAGTACTCACTTCACAGGCAGTGGGAGGAGGAAGCTCCAGGAAAAGGGTGAGCTGGGCTGGACAGACAGACAGCAGGCAGGGTTATGGTTCCTCCAAGGTAAGCCAACCATGCTGTGCTTTCTGTGATACTGAAAATAAGTTACTTCCTCTTAAAAAACAAATCCAAAGCCTTTCTAATGTACAGACTGAGTTTACCTTGCTCAGCAACCTAGAGCCAAACAGACTTATTTTGAGCAAGGGTTGAGTCTACATCTCTGCAGTGTCTTTTGATTGATTCTACAGCATAAGGAGAGGACCTTTTCTTTTTCAACACAATCACTGTACTGCACATGCTCTGAATGCTGAAAACAAGAAAAAGTTAATGATGAAAAGTACTGGTTGTAATGAATTAGTAATACTGTTAGATTTGTATTTGAAGTTATTGTTGTGGGTGGAAGACAATCAATAGGAATACATAATGAAGTTGTATGTGCTTTTCATCTCCTGAGACTCATCTTGTAAATGAGATTAAGAATCTCACAGGATTTACCCTGGAGAGCAAAAAAATAAATAGAATAATTTAGAATAACCACTTAGAAGGGAAAGCAACCACAGATTAAGAAATTCTTAATGTTGATTCCCACAGATTATGAAAGCCAGGACTGCTCATGCTTTGTGGTACTTTTCCCATTATCTGTCAAACAATTTTGTCAAGAGCATCATACTTCTTAATGTACTTAGATACTGAATATATTAGCACCATGCTTTTTCTCTCTCAGTTAATTAGCTAAGCCTTCAAAGTACACACTAGTTGGGATACTGTACCTTTGCTGAAAGCCAGCCTTCCAGAAGATAGAACAGTAAGTCCCAAAGGAAATCATTTTTATGATAAAGAGTCCTAATGTGCCCCAGTAAAGGTGAGGATTGATTGTTATGGCCTATTGTTACTATAATTAGAAGTCAAACACCAATTAGCAGTTCCATTAATAAGATTAATCTCTGCAATATCTGCAGCTGAGACCCAGGGCTTGTGTGCAATAAGCCAGTGTGAATTCAAAGTGCAACAGCTCTTCTCACTAAAACTCCCAGTTTGAATACTTAACTCCAGCCAAAAGAGACAAAAACCTCTGCCTCTCTTTGGATTTTGAGTTCCTACATACACTGTTGGCCTTGCTATCTTCCTCACTTCTTGCTCTTTGTCTAAACATGCTCCATCATGAGTCACATCATTGACAGGGATAGATGCAGTGTAGCATGAAGTCTCCCAAACTGCGGTTCACAGCCACTCCCTCTGTGTGGCACTAGGTCAGGGTAAATCTACTTTAGTTTTCCATTACTAGTAAACTCAGATAAGTGGCAGTAAAAAACAAACCTCCTTATAAATAGGGAATTACTCTTCAGATTATAGAGTCCATGAGAGAGTTTAGTATCATTTATTTACTTCAAAATAAGAAGGTAAGAAGCAGCCGAATACAATCTCCTAAGTTATTAGACTACAGAGTTGAGAGTACAGAAACTGAAAGCAGGACTAGGTCTGAAGAGGAGGTGAAGCCACACACTCATGCTCTTTGTATTTTGTAGGTACCAAAAGAATAATTTGTATGGGCATCCTTTGATTTTATTTCATCTGGTAAACTTAAACCATGCAAGGTAGAAAGGCTTTTATAAAATATAGTAGCAAGACAGGGAAAGGCAACCTCCAAATGTCACTTACACTGTCACATAATTAATCTCACCTTCACCAAAACTTCCTCACGCTTGCTGTGGCTTATTAGCCAAGAGGCTTTGTAATGGATTTGCTTTTTCCTTTCCTCCTTTTAAAGGTAGACTATCTGACTTCTTTGTGTAGAACTATTAATTAATCAATTACAGATTTCTATAGAGAGACATTTCAGCTGGAAAGCATTTAGACAATTATCATTAAAAAAATCCAGACACCTTTAAGCTTGTCTGCAGTAGAAAGAATTCGCTGGCAAAACTTCACTGCTGAGCTGAACCAAGTGAAGAAACAGCTTACACAGTGAAGACCTCCTTTGGCAGAGTAACATTTACCTCTTGCTAAACCAGAAGGTAGCCCTTTGCTATTGTAGTCATCTACTCCAGCTGGAGTTGACGGCATTCTGAGTCAAGAACAGCATCACCATCCCTTAGCTCTTTGATTGCATTCACAAGAACAGGACAGAGGCTACTTGCCAATACCTGGAGCTCTGGAGGAACACAGAGCCCAAGGGGCACATCCTCCTGGAGTATTTATTCTGTTTATCCCTCCAAGTGGAACACCACCTACATCTTCTCATTTTCCAGAGAAGGTGTGCTCACACCTCATCCATTATTACACTAAACACAGAGTACTGCCCTTTCAGATCCTTCTCAAGTCACAAAATCTCCATTCAGCAGCAGTCCAGGACACACGCAGAAGTCAAGTCAACAACTGGATGTTGATTTGTGTAAATCTATGCAATCTCAAAAGCATACTAGAACCAGTGTAGCACCTCTACACTTTTGACTATACTAGTCCAATAGTATCATCAATGCTGCTTCCAAAATCATTACTAAAACACTAAGTAAAAAGAGCATATGGTCACAATCACCGTTACTGCAGTATCACCACCACTCTTCCAAGCAGCAGGAAGGATTCTGACTCAGTGACTTGTTTATCCAGTGAGTACCTCCTTCTTATAGGAAAGCATGTTCATCCTGCAAGGGATGAATTCCTGGAGCTTTAAAGGCCAGCTGCATCATTCTGAGGGAGAAGAGACAGGGCCAGACCCCAGTACCAATCTAACAACCTGTTTGCTTGATTTACCAGGTTTTAGTACAGATCTGAAATAGTGTTTTCTATATTCCACTCTAAAATACAAACAGACACACACTTGCTGAGTTTGGAAAATAAAAATGTCTTGGCTTGTCAGTGACCACAGGACTCACCCCTGTGAATGCACAAGCAGATCTGACTACAAAAATAGGAGGGTTTATTTTATATTTTCTTAAAAAACCTCTGACAAGCATCCAAGGAAACCTGCAGAGCTGACTCAATAGGTGTCAATATCAGAGGGTACTTTTGAAACTGGCACTAAAGGCAAAAAAAAAAGCAATATATGAGAGAGAATAAAATAACTTGCTGTATTACAGCCAAGGATACTGAGGTCTGAAGAAATGGCACAAGCTTGTTCTTTGACATCACCTGCATTTTAAGGCTCAATAGAGGCTGTGTCAGGAATTCATTACTCAATATAAAGCCAAGGAGATTCCTCAGTCCCCAGACATTAGTATCTGGCAGCATCAGACATGAACAGATACTCCTTTGGGTATTTAGTGAGAGGACCTAAGCCAGTCTTGGTATTTTCAACTGTAAGAACTGAGCTCCAACTATGAAGCATAAAGCTGCAAGTGTTCAGGAACCATATGATCCTGGAGCTTCCATTCCAAACATCACTTGCAGCAGCAAAGTAAAAGAACAACAAGCTACATATTTGACTATCCAGTCTTATGAAGCCTTAGCCTCCTGTGTCACATCTAAGATGCTTGCCAATACTATTAGCATATTAAATTATCATTAGTTAGGTCCTGCCTAAACCCAAAGGTGAGTTTTGCTTTCTCTTCAGCACAGGAGTAGGAAGGAGTAAAGGGGATAGAGGATGCCCACTCTGCTGGAGTACAAGGCAATGACATCAACCCTTACAAGACACTACTTGCACACTGTAGTGAGTGCTACTCTCCATCGTGGCATTTGCAATGCTGCTTTAGACAAGGAAGTATTTTCCTGAAGGCTAAGAGACAAGCAGAAAGTTTCAACTTTAGGAAGTCTGTCCAGCAGCTGAAATAAAGCTGTTTATCTTGGTGCTACTTCTCTTCATCCTCTTTTGGGATCACTGGTGCTAGGCTGAAAGTAAAGCCAGCTTCTTTTCCCCACCAACAGGAACAAAGTCAGCTTGCAAGCAACACGAAAGGGAGGTAGGTGGCTGTACAGAGTAAAGCATGCCAAGCAGGCTTTTAGAATACTTCCCCCCTTATCTTCAGCATGGCTCATAAGGCAAGCAGCAGTTAGTATGATAACCTTGCACACAATGACCCCCACGCCCCCAGCTTAATGCTGGCAGATCACATCTCATGCAAATTATGAAGCCCTAAACCTGGAGGCGATGCCAGCCAGAGGCAGCACCATGTAACTGCACTAGTTCTGTTCCTCTAACTACCTAAATTGTAATCCTTATTATTCTGGAAAAGATTGCTCTCTGGTAGCAGGCAACAGTGCTGTTCCATTGTGTACCAGTAAAAACCAGATGCCAGCTAAGCAGCTAGCTAATCTATTTTTACACATTTAGGTCAACTGGCCCATGAATTGGCATATCTAGAGAACAGGAGAATAGGATTAAAAAACACCATTTGCTACTCCAAATTCAGCTCTCAGTGTCCTCCTGTTTTAATTACAGCTACTGCATCACTTGCTTATATTGTGAGTCAAGAATATGAAACAGGGAGAAGAGGTTATGCAGAACATGTCAGATCCCAGCATGAAAAACTCCACTGTGGGGGGGGGTTTGTGGTTTTTTTTTTTAGTTAAATAATTATAACATTGTTACGTCTTCCTGGTCACAGATTGTACATTTAGGGTAGAACCAGACAGAGTGGACTGATGTAACCTGGCTACCTGCTGTGGAACTGAACATTTAAAAGAGAGCACAAAAGCTGGTTCCAACACAAACAGTGGGGAAAGAAAGACTGGGCTGGTGTAATCGCTGACAAGGACTGGAACAACTTAGCTCATGCTCAGATTTCAGGAATGTAATTAATTAATCACTACTAAGTACCCTAAAATCAAGTGAGCCATATCCCAGCTAATAGGCCACAATATAATGTTCACAGCACATAAGTATCAGACAATGAAGATGCTCATTACAGTGCCAGAAAGAATATTTCCAGCTAAACATTACGTGTAAAGATGAAGTAATTATATAGCATGGCAACAAAAAGAGCTGTATAGTTTACAGCTGAGTTGAAAAGCTTCAAGAATCTGTTTTCAAAAAATACTTTTTAAAGCTGGAGACTTATGAAAGAGAAAGGATAAGGTGTATTTCTCCATATCACTGAGGGAAATAGTTACCTTTGATATCTGTGTCTGATATACACACCATATATAATTACACTGTAACCAAGATAGCAGACAAAAATGTACTAATGGCAAACGATGTCCTTTTGTTCTCACTCAGGAGAAAGCAGTTTGTGAAAGACTATTTGTGACACATAAAATGATCAAAAAAGCCCCTTAAGAGCAGTTTTACAAGCTGCCTGTTCTCTTAGCTTTCTAAAATGGAGAAATCAAAATCAGAAATTAGACTCACATCTAAGAGTGCTTTTGGAGAAGTATTTACTCCACAGTCAAAGGGAAAGCCCACAGCGACTTCAGTGGAGGGCAAGAACTGGCCACTGTGGCAAGAATGAAACAGCACTGACACTCTCCCAGCATGCATCAGTTTGCTGATATCTACACCTTTATATAGACTTTGGAAGAAGTGTCATTGAAAAGCCATTGAAATGAACAACTCCATAGTTATCGCTTTTGCAGACAGTAATGAATCTTAAGTGAACCTGTGTGGGAGTATTCCAAACTGCTTCATTTTTGGAGTACCTTTGCAACTTTGAACTCCACAGTGTAACTGCTATTGACTTGCTCAAACTTAGATTATTAGGCTGGGTTTTCAGCTGGTTGAACTGGCACAGTTCCAACGATGTCCATTTGCACCAAATGGGTCGTTATTCATTCAAGGTCTTATTTGCTCCTTAATGAATGCTTCCCCTAGTCACCTTCCCAACGGCAGCTTGAAACACTCAACTGTTACCTCTATGGCCAGACTCATCATACTCAAGACCTTAGTTACCAAAAAAGAAAGCTTCTTCTCTCCTTTCATGAGACACTTAAGGTAAACTTTTTAATAATTTACAAACCAAACTAAAATACCTCCTGTGCCATAATTAACTAACTAGAATTAGGCTTTCATACAGCATCATTTGCATATAAACATTTTACAACCCTACGGGGACATTAAGGACCAAACAAAACAAGAGCAGAATTAAAGAGCTAACGAGACAACACAATCCTCTGTAACAAGCTTCTTTCATAGCTTTGTCTTTTTTTTCTTACTTACTATTATTTCTGTCTGTACCCATTCACACATTTTCCTTTTCTGTTATTTTAAGATACTACACATATTTTAACATCTTTATTTGCTTGGTCTTTTCAATTCTACAATGCTACCTCTGCACTTTTAAACCAAAACAGGATATAAACATGTCACTAAGTTTGTACATCTTCATTTAATACATCACAGTTGTCAGAAACACAATTAACTGAAAATACAAGTGTTCCTTCAACCAAGCAACACTCATAATTTATCAGAAGGATTTAAAAAAAATCAGATTTTGCCCTTTCTCAACTAGATCTCACTCTCTTACCTCAGTGGAATAAGTTACCTGTCAAATAGACAAAGGAGAGTAACCACACTTTTGATTACTGTTGTTATGAGTTCTAAGTAATCTACTGTAAACACTCCAATATTTAGGAACTTGAAGCTGAATTATCTCAGTAAGAGCCTAAGGAATCTTAATGGCAGGCTCAGTAATTTTTCTGTGACACATGGGAGGTAAAAACTTTGTTCTGTTCTGCTGTTTCATGTGCAAATATCCTTCCAAGGGCCTACAGCAAACCCTCAGTGAAAACAACTGGTATTCCATCAAGCTGGCAACCTGACTCTCAGGTTTCTAATAAGTAGGTGTACCCAGACAGCACCTTAGGAACTCAAAGTGAAATTACTCTATTCAAAATATTTCTAGCTGCTTTATTTTTTTTATTCCAAGTACTTCTTGACATAAGCTTTCAAGTAACTGTCTTGATCCAAAAGTTTTCAATTTGGTTGTGCCCAAAAGCCACTATTAAGACACAGACACGGGTATGTTAAGAGCCATATAAAGAGTAAGGAATGGTTTTCACTGTGGAAAGCTTATAACAATTCTGAGGAATCAAGTTTTGTGATCAGGTAAGTACTGATTTTCCTTAACACCTGAGTAGGCCACTTAAGACGCTTTGATATCACCACGAAGTTGCCCTCCAAATGTACCTTGGCCCATCTTGGTAAGGAAAGTTACCACCTACCTGGAATAAATCCCACTGACCATGTCGTGCTGGAAAGAGAGTTCTGCTGTGCTGGGTCCAGCAGCCTTGGAAATCAGCAGCACGACCAAGCCTCGCATCTGTAAGTTATTGCGGCTGTCGGACACAAATCCCCTGCACAAAGGAAAGAAGAACAAGCTTGTTCTCACACTCCATTTTCACTGGTCATACCAAAGTGGAAAGAAAGACTCGGATCTCAGGCTGCCATCATTTCATCAAGTCTTTAATATTCACATTAGCATGGAAATAAGCTGCAATTATTAATCATGATCTTTTGTCATCCTTTACCTGACACTGACAGTGACATACTACTATTGCAGAGAAAAGCCAGGATTAAAACTTAGTTATTTCCAAGGAGCAGCATATGTTCTGCATTTCATGTCATGCCATAAAAGGAGTATTTCAGAATAATTCAATGTGATCTACTGTAACCAGAACACAAGAGCTTTCAGTTTGCTGTTTGAAGTACAAAAAAAACCAAAAGAAACCTTGTCCTTCAAGAGAAGGAAGGGAAAGGAGGAAAGGTGCAACTGACATCTGTGACCTGATGAAAGAAAACTGTTTAGATCAGAGTGGTTATGACCAGACTGTGTAATACACAGATGTCTAAGTATATTAGGAATAGACTTTGCAGAAACTGATAAAAGACAAAAAATAAAAGAGCCAAATGAAGCAGAGATGTGCTGTTTTAAACAAAAGAACAGATTCAAATCCTGCACCTTGAAATTCAGGGCCAGACGGAAACTGCCCCCAAAAACATCTCTGTTGAAAGCAATTCTAAATGACCACAAAAATTAACTTGTTTTAAAGCAAACTTAGTTTTCCTTTTTTTGACTGCAATGTCTTGAGTTGTATTCTTCCTGCCCTTGCCAAGCTCCTTTCTACTTTCTATGTTCATCAATAAGGTTAAATAGCTAAAAGAAAGGATAATATGGTCCAGATGCTATTGAATTCATAAACTCATTTCCAATAAATAAGAACCTGTATCTCCAATATCATCTAAATATTTGTTAAATAAATCATATGAAGAACTACATCACAGATTACCAAGCACTCCAACTCATTTTATTCCAGAGTCTCATTTTAGCCCTAATCACTGCAGGAAATTCAAACAGAACAGTCTTTAAAACATCTGAAAGAAAATCAAAGGTGTTGATCTTGGAAGTAGGTTTGAATGAAGAAGTTTCATTTGGATTTTCCTCATTACATTTACACCACTTCACAATGCAAGAGTATCTTCAATATGCTATTTCATATACACAGACACATAAACATTACAAAAATCACAATTTAAATAGAACCCTTGTGTGAAAGCGCCTGTGCTACTGGAGAAAACCCAACAAACCAAAAAACCAAAACCCTCCCAGGAAAACAAAAAACCAAACCCAAATCACTTCACTTCTTTGAGTCTTCACAACCTTTCCTACAGTGATGGGGAAATGGCCCAAACTACATGTCTCAAAAAGCTCTAAGAGAATGAGAGGGTCTGCCCAGATAGCTGCTATTAGATAGCTATTGGCCTTGACCTTCACACCTGCACTGACGCCAGGCTAACACCTCCCCTTCCACAGATGTCCTGAGCTCACCCTCATTGCAGATACAGCCTAGAAATGCCACTAGCAACTGAAGCAACAGGAGGCCAGTATGGCTAGCATGGCTTTCTACAACAACCCACAAGGTTTTTAGCTCTAGTGGGGTCTAATGAGCCAAACAGGGCCATGGCTTTTTGTTCTGTGCCTTTCCAATACATCTGCATCCCACTTACTTCACCTGTAGACAGATGGGCTAACCCACCCAGGCCAAGTTAGGAGCAGGGTGTACTGAGTCTGCCTGCACTCCACACTCCCACCAATGAAGGCTGCTGTGGTGCTTGAGAAAGTATCAACTGCTGCTAAATTTCCAAAAGAGAGAGCAACTGTGTATAGTCTCAGACAGTAAGAGTTGGGTTCAGCTAAACTGAGGTTTTAAGAACCAAGTGGATACCAAACATTCACAGTCAAAACTGACATTTAGCCAAAAGCAAGCACTAGACACCAATCTTAATCTGCAATGATGCAATTAAATGCTAGTCTCTCTTAACAGAGCAGTAAAACACAAATAGAAATTAACATACTACCTTACTAGCCATCTTAAAAAACCAAACCAAACCAACAAAAAGGAGAAACCAATCAAACAAAAAAAACAATTAAACTGTTTCTGAAAACTAGAAGATCATAGGTAATCAATATTTTGGTGGAAGGCATTGAGCACAGATTTTAGCACAAGAGACTCCTGAGGAGAAACCATGCCATAGAGCCACCAGCTCTCATTTCTTCCATTCTCAGAGTCTTTTAAAATACCAACCAAATCCCCAAACAAACAAAAAACTCCAACCCAACAACACAACCCTGGCTAAAACAGCACAAAAAAAAACAGTGAAAGGAAGGTACTCTGTAACTTTCCAGAGCAGAAAATGTGCTTTTCAGATCAGTCCCCCAGTTCTTCCCAACCACTCCAACCCAGGAAAGCTTGCACAGCTCTGATCTCTTCTCAAGAGCACACACTGAGATCATGCAATGTGCACCTTGATTTTGTTTACTGGGTGCATGCAATGAGGAATTTTAGAGAGGAGAGGACAGCTGCTTTCCTTTGACATTCTATCCATTTATAAGTTGCATACTTTTACTCTCAGCAAGCAGACAAACAAGCAATTCTTTTCTTATCACGTTCCAATATACAGTTAACAGAATGCAGCCAACACAGTTAAACACTTAAAACTCTATAGATTTCCAAAGTCAGAGCCACAACAAACACTACACTACCCAGGAAAAAAAAAACAAACAAACAACAGAAAACACATAAGGAGTAATATATACTGTGTATACATCCTGTATACAGAGTTCATAATTGTTTGTGGTGGTGGAAGTACTTCTCTGGCTTGAACTTCAGTTGACTACATTACTCAGAACCACACAAGTCACACAGATGAAGCAACCAAATACAAATATATTTCCTCAACACCATTTATAACTCCATCATTTGAAAAGAAAAGTACTTACAGGAAGATACTGCTTTTCTCAAGATCTCTGTGTTGGTAAAAGCAGTGTCTTGCTACATTCAAGAGCTCATGAGAAATGAACAACACTTTAAAAATACCCGAAACCACAAACCCAAAATACAGCAAATTATGGTGATACTTTTAACAATCAGAACACTTTAGGTTTTTATACCCAGTGCTCTACAGGAGACAAGATATTACACAAGTAGAGAAGAGAGGTCTTCACCAAAGGATTATCAAGCACTGGCCTTTAAATATGTCACTGGCAGACAGACACCACTAGAAATGAAGCACTACAGTACTTCTACCTGATTCAGGTTAGGTGAGGAACAAGAAAATTACCTGTGCTGAAAAGACTAACAGTTTCATACCAATAGCAAAAAAAAGTGTTGAGAGCTGTTCACTCAGAGGGCTTGCAACACTGCTAGCAACAAAAGCCTTGCATTCTTAGCAGAAGAAAACTATTAATGAGAAGTGCAGCTGTGGATGGGGGAAGAGCAGGACATACAAAATCAAACAAAAATCAAAATGAGGAGCAACATATCTGTCATTTCTACACCTAATCATATAGCCTCTATGCTACATATGGTTTGGATGTAATTTTAGACAGGGTTTTCTATGAATTACCAAACCAGTAGTCCAAGTCTAACTCTGTTCAAAACATGAAGCTGTGCTACTGACATGTAACACATCCACAGTAAAGCAAACCACATTAGACTTGAAACAAAGCCTAGGGTTATCATTCTAACTACTGCAGCTACTTGACATGGCTTCAGGGGTCACATTCATATTCTGAATTAAGCTCCCAAGAGACATTCTGCACGAGTTAACAGCTACACAAAAGTCTTCCAGATGGTGCAATTAGTCTTGATGGGTTTGTGGCAGGAGACAGGTGCCTCTAGGGAAAAAAGTGAACTAAAAGCAACCCAAGTGAAATTGTGCACACAAAAAGAGATGCATCAAGCTGAGACTCTTTTGGAAAACCTCTGCTGAACACCACATGTACATGTATCCGGTACCCAAAAAGGGAACACTAGCACAATTTTGCTTTAAGTTACTGGCTGGGTATCTTGCAAATTATCTACTTGATCTTCAGGGGATCACATCCCAGAAAAGGTTGGGAAGTCAAACACTTCTACAACGCAGTCTTGAAAAACATTAAGAATTTGGGGGGACAAAACCCCAAACAAACAACAAAGCAAACAAAGAAAAAAAAAAGGGGGGGGAGAGGGGAACCCTCTTGTCCCTAAAAAAGAACCCAAAAGTATTTACTCTAGATATTACCCGTGTGACATAATTAGCCATTTGAATAGTGGCAGATTCCCAGTTTTAAACACAGAAGTCTGCTGACAAAAGATCCATCTCGCAGCAGAGCCGAGCAGCTCTGACATGCGCAGGATGACACGGTACAGGCACAAGAGACTCACACCACCCACTCAAGCAATGACACTGCCTAATAGCTAATATGCTGCAAATTACACACCTCCTACTACCAGAGTCTGTGTGCTGCAGAGAATAAATCAAGCAAACGTGAGCATTCCACTTAATGCTTTGTGTATTTCTCCACATGTGCAGCCATTTCAGTAGACTTTGCAGTTAAAATATTAGCCTCCAATAACTGTCAGGTTTAACTCCACCAGTAATTTACACTTTCACTACAATAAACAGACTATTGCAAGCACTGTTTGTATGTTTGAGCAATCTTGTTTCAATACCATAAAGATTTTCAATGATTTGCATGAGCCAAAAGCAGCTAATGTCCTTCCCATGTCTTTCACTGAACACTTGAAATGAAACATCAGCAAAGGAAAATAGCAAATACAACAGCTACTGTAAGGAAGAGATGCACATGGCAGAAATTTCATGGTGTCAAATGGGAGTAAAAAACAAAAGAGTCCAATATCACAGGGAACTGTGAAGTCAAGTGACTGCAAGTGGGTGTAGCAGAAAAGAGCACACACACGGGTAGTAGCGCTAGTTTAAATTGAACCACTAAACAGAGAACAAACTTCCAACTGCAACAGACTTGATAAGGCATTTTGGAAGGGTCAGAAAGGGGTTGCTAAATGTTTAGTCAAACGTGTTCAGTACTTCCCACATATCCAGCCCATGGCTGAGGCAAACAGGAGCTGCAGGATTTGAACTCCTCCCCAGTTATCCCAGCAGGCCAGTGACAGCTCCTCCACCATTGATCAGGTGTGTGCTCTAGCCACTGGCCAGCTGCTAGGGGCTGAAGGGAACAATCACTCTCCTCTCACCTCTGCTTTTCATGCATTTTATTGAAGGTGTCCCACTGATAAAAATCAAGCATTTTGGTTTGGGTCATACACCAGCTCTGTTAAGCTACAAGAGGAAGGAAAACAGAGAGCTTTGGAGTGGTGATGAGCCATTCCTCTACCTTCCCACTTCAATGTCAAACAGAAGGAGGGGAAAAAACCCACCTGTGCACACACGTCTAATAAAAAGCAGCTGGGAAAGGCTTCAACACAACCAGAATCAACTATGTGAAGAAGATTTATAAGCCAAGGATAATGTCATAGAAAACACAGGCTAGTTTCAGGCTGAAATACAAACTGTTCTGAGAAAGAACCCACTCTATTCAAACTGACAATCCCAGACATGGCAATATAAACACAGTTAGATCTGTAACATCTCAGGAAAATAACATTTATTTCACTGAATACAGAAGGGTTATGAGCATGCAGGATACAGATACAGGTACATCTGAAAAAAAAAAAAAAGAACCCCCCCACACCAGCCTTGACTTTTTCAACATTAATTATAATTGACAATTCTATATCTAGAGCTAGAGGTAAGGCACCAGGCTATTTGGCAAGACTGTTGGCTTCCTTATTAGAAATGCAAGAGTTCTACCAGCCTCAGGGCTTTTATCCAATTTGCTTTATTAATGACTTGTCAGAAGTAAATAAGAGAAAACTCTCTGACATACTCATTTTTTAAATGGATGTTAAGGCCCTGTTTTATAGCTGCACTTACCTGACTCACCATATGACTATATGATCACACTAAACATGCATACATTTAAATACTTGGAGCATTCAATTTTGCCTATCTGGTGCATGCTAAGAGGAGGCTATAGTGACTTATTTTCACCTGCTGCTCAGGTTTCAAGCATACATTAAATCCCTTTCTGCACCACATATCTTCAGGACACATGAAAGCCCCTGTTCTGTCCCAACATCCAAGGGCAGATCTGTAGAGGGAGCTCAGCCTTGGCATGACACATTTTGAGCATGGTTCAGCTTGGAGAAAACAAACTTACTTCAGATAGGGAGAACAAATCTAAAAAATGGGATTTGAATTAAAGATCCAGCTGACAGGAAATGATCAAAGGAGGGAAGCTCTGAAACCCAGGAACCATCTCAACTTAGAAGCTCAGTGGAGGCTTCAGATGAGAACACACAAGCTTCAGAAACTTACTCCAGAGGATGAAGAGGAAAAATGTTTTCCTTGGTAAGCAGAAGGGAAGCACCAACTTCTTAACTTGACTGAAAACACAAGGCAACAGTTTGCAAGCCAAGTTTCAAAAGAGCTGGATTAAGGTTGCATGGGCATTTCAGATCTGAAACCAGCTTAGTGTGGATCCAGAAAATAAAGACTGTAGAAAGGAAGGGCAGCTATAAGCAGACATTTATCCCAAAGTATTGATTATTCAGGAAAAAAGTGTGGGGTTGGTTTGGGGTTTGTTTGCTTGTGGGGGGTTTTTTTGTTTTGGGTTTGGTTTGTTGGTTTTGTTTTGTTTTAATAATTCTACTCTCCACCCCTCAGATGTTAAGAGTGGAAGGGGCAGGGCAAAAAGGACTACCTTAAGGATAACACTGCAGACAGCACACAGAAAATAAACTACCAAATGGCATTTTCAAACCAACTGCCAGTCTCTGCTCTTTCTCCTGGTCAGTTTTTGACTTGACCTTGGAATGCAATGTGGACAGCAGGCAAGCCAATGTCAAAAAATGCAGTTAGTGTCTGAGTGCAATTACTCTGACCAGCAGCAGCTTGCAGGTCTGGGACTCTCTATTTTTCTAACCACAAATACTTAGCCAGAAGCCTAATTTTTGTGTGTCTGATTTCTCCATCAATATTTACTCTTTTTAAACCCTGTGGGAGGTCTAGCATCCCACTGTCGACCAGTGTCAACAGGGCTACTCAAGCACAAGGCTAACCTTCTGCAAACAGGCTCTCTCAGACACAGGAGTATTCTGCTTTGTGAAATAAACACAAATATTTTGGAAGAGTTCTGTGAATGACAGAAATATGATTAGCTTCACAGGCTAATGAATTTGGACCCCTCTGGACG
This sequence comes from Galbula dea, assembly GCA_013399015.1. Classification (NCBI taxonomy): domain Eukaryota; kingdom Metazoa; phylum Chordata; class Aves; order Piciformes; family Galbulidae; genus Galbula; species Galbula dea. The sequence goes on along the minus strand of VWZX01009193.1, from coordinate 2,026,368 downwards.
TCCAGTGTTTCTTAGCAATACTGTAATTGCAAAGCCTGTCATAAACTTGTATTTTGCATTAAATAAACTCTACTAGGGAAATGCAACAATGAAATAGGTCAGCTCCTGGCTATCATCTCACCTTCAAAATGCTGACAGCATGTTTTACTAATGGATGAAACATTTTTTAAAAGGGAAAAAAGTTAGAATATGTGTTGTCATTACAGAAGGTAAAGAGGTTCCAAGTTCCGTGCTTCGATAGACTGGCTTAAACTACTTTAAGTGAGAACAAACAGAATCACAAAGTGTCCTGAGCTGGAAGGGACCCACAAGGATCACACAGTCCAACCTCTATGAGTGTCACTACCTACCAGATCTAAGTGGCTGCACACAGCAGAAGCCTTGTGTAAACTGGTGGGGGGAAAAAAACCCACCTTAAAACACAGTGGAGAATTAGGACAGAATGCAAGGCAGCAATAGCTTCATACAGAGAAATAGGGAAGAATTAGAAATACTCCCAGATATTATAACAAATATATATATACACTTCTAAATACTGATGCTGAGGGCTTTTCAATGGTTTATTCCAAGTTAAGAAAAAACAAAAATCACTTTTAAGCCAAGAGTGGAGATTATAGACAACCCTAGACCATAACTCTTACCAGTATTATCTTCATTTGATGTTTTTCTCTGCTAGTGATTCCAAAGAGTCTCCTTTCAGTGAGACCCAGCTGGCTGACTCTTGACAGCTAAGATGAATCTGAGTTTTCACTCAGGTAAGAAGTATTTTCAATGTGACCTCCACCCAAATTCCATAGTTCTCATTCCACCTTGTCAATATCACAGTCAGGCTTCTTCATCTGAATGAGAAAACCTCCTTTTACAAAGGTTAGCATAAAACCCAACAATCACCTGCCCCCTTTTCTTGGATCCTTGCTAAGCATCAGAGAAGTTCATTAAGCTGCTAGCAGCATACTTTAAATTTATGAACTCTTGCAAGATGACACAGCACAAAAATACTGCAAACATCTTGCAGCAAAGCAACTCTTAGGAAAAAATAAAATGACTGGAAAACTTTGGAGATTTTCTACTCTTTTTCCCTCAGAAAAGACAAGACTTAAGCAGGCCTGAGATTTTCAGCAAACACTTGTGGTTTTGGAAATGCTGGTTTCCATGGCAACGAGTAAGGTCTTCTTTATATAGCATTATAAACAGATGGGAAAGGCTGCTCATGTTTGCTGCTTTGCCAGTGTATCAATACCACTGCTGCACCACTCTACCCCATGCATTAGAGTTATTAAGTAACTTGGGTATTTGAGCAACAAAATCTAGAAATCAGACTTGTTTAAGCAGGACCTTTTTCTTTGCCATAAACACATGAAGATCTCAACAGTAAAGCCACTGTAGTCTATAGAGTCAGACTGCTTTGGCAGAGCTTTTCATGCATGTTTTCTCAGCACTTGCCATGCAGGGTACATTACTGCCACAAATATCAATCTGACAGGGATTAAAATAATCAATTTGAACAGGAAATAGAAATGTGACTATATTTACACCCACTGGTATTAAGGTATACTTTAGAATCACATTTTTCAGAGACTCATTAGGCTTGGAAGAGGCCTCATCAAGTCCAACCTTATTGTATTCCATTTGGAATTACTGAGAGAAGATGCAGCAAGCTGTAAACTCTCCTTCACTGTCTCATCATAAGCAGAGGTTATTCTTGCAGGCAATATGGAAAATTAAAAAAAGAATCTCTCTGCATTTTAACCTTTCAGCTGGGGCTATGGCACACCAGGTACAGGTGGGTTTGTTTCATACATGGCTGGAACTATGAAGAGAATTTGGTTTGGTACAGCACTTGATATGGGACCTCTCTGGAAAACTCTGAAGCACTAACTTCACACAGTGTAAGCTAACAGATTTTTGTCATTGCATCTAGCTTATTATTTCAGCTGTTTAAAATGTTTCATGCCATAAATCAGGGGGAAAAAAAAGAGTAGAGAAAGGGCAGAAGCTGAACTCCCTTCAGATTTACTGACTGCAGGTCAGGAGCCCAAACTACACATTTTAGATCAATGTACTCACCTATATTCTCAACAGATTACTTTATTATCAAACTATTAAAAACATGGGTAATGCTGATCTAGCTTCCACTGAAATTCATGCCATTTCAATGAAAATAAAGTGTGGAATGGGGTGGGAGCAAAAGGCAAATCCAAAAGGATTCTAGGCTTCACATTTGAGACCAGACAACCCAGCCCTCACACTGACTGCTTTATCTACTTAAGACATAGTACCAAAAGATGGACCACTACTTCCAAGCAGCCCACCAAAGGCAATAAGGAAGAGATGGAGCTGCTGTAGCACAGCTATGCAGTTATTCAGGAAAGGAGCTGGTGCTACTGACCACCTCAATTTTTCCTGGATTGCCTGGTGCCAAAGTCTAGAGGGCAAAGTTAAGGAATGTAGTCTGTAGGAATTACTGGAGTCCTGGCAGAGGAAGCGATGCTGGAATGTGAAACAGGAATCTCATTTCTCCCCACCAGAGCCACTCTGACTGCATGGCAAACAAGTGGAAAGCAGCACTGCTAACAGAGGGGAAAAAAAAAGAGACACTCTAGAACTGCCAAAAAGGAGGGCACCTTCCTAAAATGTCATTCTTGGAGTAGAAGCAAGAATGAAAAATGAATGACATGCCAGACTTGTCAATGTGCTTTAAATAAGCATATCTACCACTTCAGGTGCCTCCAGCACAAGGAAAGCTGTTATTCAGCATACAGGTCAGGCAACCTCAGAAACATCCCAACACAAACATGGTAATAGGAAAGGTGAAAACAGAGGAATCTTCTTCAGGCAATCTGAAAACAAGGATTTTCCAAGGTTCACCACTTAGGGAAAACTGAAGAGAGCTCAAGGTAAAGCAGCCAGAAGCAAAGTTAGCCCGGAATTAAGAGTCACAAGGAAGGAAATTTAACTCACTGATCTGATCCTGCCTCCAACAGATCCACAGGTACATAAAAATGAAATGCCAGGCTCTGACAAAGGAATATAGCACTGGTACTAAACCTTTGCTGAGACAGAGTGGAGTGGAGTGGGAGTGAGGAGAGAGAACTCTTTACCTGTGACATGCAGAAAGATAACTAATGGCTTTTTTACATCTAGTTTACATGTAGTTAATATCCATCTCATCCAGGTGTACCAGATGTTTCATTCTAACGTGGCACACATCCTGCCACACAGCTCACACTACTAAAAATTGCCACTGCCAGTAATTCAGGATAGGTTTGACATTTTCAGCAGCAGCTTAATCTTAGACAGGTTGAGGGAATTTGTATTACATGCAAAACGTGGGCTCAAACTGCTACAGGAAGCCCAGCTTATTTTGAAGAATAACAACTTCCTTAAAGACCTGAAAGAATGTTTCTGCTTAAGACTTTCATTCACATAAACTGCAATTCAAATATTCACATTTTTATCTTAAAAAAATGAAATATTTCTAAATTTGTCTGGAATGAAGATCAGCAAAATGCTGCTTGCAGCCACACAATATAACATTCTCCAAGCCAAGACCACCCTACTGAGCAAATGTCAAATGCTTCTGCAAGTAATTCTACATCTGTTCCAAATACTATTTAGTCAGACCAAAAGTAAACTGTTAGCACTGTCAATAGCAAAAGGGACTCATGTAAAGATGTAACTCACTGAAAACTAGGACAACTCTTAGGCTTTTTATTCTCAAGTTCACTGACATTCCAAAAAACCAAACAACCCAACAAAACAAAAAATAGACAAAACAGATAACCAACCACAAAACCAAACAAAATGAACACCCCCCCCCCCAAAAAAAAAAACCAAAAACAAAAAACCCCAACAACCAAAGAAGGAATTCCAGTATCCCATTATGTTCTCTTTCAGTTTTTCAGTTATATAAACCACCTCTGGAATGAAATATAGATAGCATTTTAGGAACACCCCTAGCAATACACTCAGAAGAGTAAAGCAAGACCCTAAGGAGATAAAACAAGTGGTTCAGATACATCACCACCTTCTGAAAAAACAAAACTGCTCCAGAAAACCTGCAACAACTGTTGCACACAACTAGCAGTGCTACATCTCAGCTGCAGAAAAAAATAAACCAAAAAATCAAATCTCAGCTTCCAGGGTATTTTTAAACTTTCACCCCAAATTGAGCAGCTTCTATGAAACAGTTTTTCCCCAAGTGATACTTTGACAATGTTAGTTGAGTGCTGACTTGCAGACACAAGTTAACAAGTTAAGTATTAACACTGGTTTTCCCCCCACCACTTCTCCAGCTGTTACTTCAGCTAAAGACCAACTATGCCTGACCTCAGCTCACATGAGACAGTGGAAAAGACAAAATCCAATACAGACACTGCCTATGTGCTGTGACTTCATTAATCCCTACAGCAATGCTAACTACATTCTACTTTTGACATGCAACTAAAAACTCTAAGTAAACCTGAATGAATTTGAGGATCTACCACTGAAGCACAACTGGACAGCTTTGAAACTCACTTCAATTTCTACATCGCTCTGATTTTTTTAGAAATAGCCATTCTGTAGTACTTACACATAAAAAACAATCAGTTAACTGAGGAGCTTTCATTTCATATGATGAATGAAATACTCTCAACACAATTTCAGCCCAGGAAAAACCCATTAAGACTGCATGCTCAAGGCTTTAAATTTCTGGTGAGTGCCAGACTCTTCTCCTTGGCTGTCTTTGGTCAAAACAATACCATGCATTCATATATAATTTTCTTACCACTACTCTGCATATAATGATGTTGTTTATTATATGTAATATAGAGATGTGTAACTGTTAAGTTTCTTGTAGAAGACAAACATTAGGCTGAATTCTTCAGAACAAAATGCTTCCAAGATCCTTGACTTGCAAACCTCATGTTTTTAGAAACTAAAGAGCTACCAGCATGACAAAAGAGATAAAGAACTTTCTTTTTCTCCTATATTTTCTTACAACTGGGAGACAGAACTTAACTTTGGATCACAAAGATCTTCTAGCAAACTTGCTAAACTTCCACCCAAAATCCAATGGTCCAGTTCCATATTCACTGCAGTTTGCTGGCAAATTCTTGAGTATTGCAGACTGGGTTCTCTGCCACACCACCAGCAGGATACATTTGAACATGTTAAGAAACCATATGCACTTCCCTTGGGGTTTGTTAGCACAAGAAAAAACAAAAAAGGTCATTCTCATAAGTGAGTCTAATCTGCACATGCAAGCTTGCAGCTGAGGAATATGTTTGTGTACTATGACTTTTTTTTCCCCCTCCATCCCACTAAACATTTTTATTCTTCTCTACTCAAGCTAAGCTTCATCTGTGATTTCAATTTGCCATTGAAAAAAGTGTAAGTAAGATGAGCTGTAAAATTACAGGATCATAAAAAGATGCAAATTTAAATGTCAAAATGTAAATGAAACATGTAGAGACATCTAAGAAGCATGTCACTGGAATTACATATTAGAGCCTTTAAATAACCAGTACTGCTACAGTTATAATAGACAGTGTTCTCAATAATCTTCTTTACCTATCAACTTTGCTTCTGCCAGTTGGCAAATACTACTTGCAGCATTGTTAGATGCTATTCCAAAAGAATTTCAGAGATTTGTCTCCTCACCAGACTCTGAGCTAGCCAGCTAGAATGCTACAGCTTTTTGGTGCCTGTGTTTGTGCTCAGATGCCTCCTCTCTGCCAGCAAGGCCAACCACAGCGGATCCTGAGGTTTCTCCAATGAAATGTGCTTAGTGTTTTGTGGTGAAGTCTCAGCAACCAGAAATAAAGAAAAGGCAGAAAAGGAAGAAATTGGATTTTCCCCTAAAAACCAGTATCTGTTCCTATGCTTTATTCTGTTTTGACTACTGATTCCTCAAGAAAAAATGAAGATCATAAAGGTCTTCCTTCTCACAACCAATTTTTACAGAGACATGCAGCCCTGCTGTGAGGAAACTGAGAACAACTTTACTGCATTTCAAGAAAGAAAGTAGAAAATGTACAAAAATCTGTAGACACAATGAAAAGCCTGACCCAGAGGAAAGCCACCATTCCCCATAAAACACCTGCAGATGCACTCCTGCCCATCTGCAGTGTTCCTTAACAGCTGAGCCTCAGGAGAGGTGCTTACATGGAAGGACAATTGTGGATCCATCAGCTCCTGCCACAAATATTATTCAGGCTCTCAAACAGAAAAACAAAACAAACCAAACATATGCAAGAACACACACAGTTTGTTATAACCCGGATAACTCTTCAGATAAACCTGCAAAAGCCAGTGATGAAAATAAAAGCCATCAGTATACTGAGGCACAGTCTGATTTTGCTGGCCAAGCTGCGAGACAAGATTACCAAGTTCAGCCCCCAGAGCACTGAGAGCTACTGAAGTACAGCTTTAGTGATACACTGAGAACACTAGAGCAAGCTTGCTTCTAGATTTTATGCTCACCATCCTCCTTAACTTTCCTAAATTTTAGTAATCCAAAGAACAAGCTCAGTTCTTTGTACACATGCTCACTCCAAAAGCAAACTTACAAAGAGCTTTGCTGTGCCAGCAGACCAGAGACCAGCCAGTGTCCTGCTCAGCCTTGACAAGCTCCCCAATTTACTTGCTCTTTCACCACACTGCAAACTGGAGAAGGGCAGGCTCCTAGTAGCAAACCACAAGGAGAGGAACAGAAAAAGGCAAACCAAACCACAAAACCTGGAAGTGAATTAGGAGTCAGGGTTCCTGTTCTTTCAGGAAGAGAGTGAAGCAGATAAAAATCACATGGGATCCTCCAGGCCCACGTTGGGATTTGTATGCTTTTGGATTACCACTGTTCTGTCAACAGAAATACACTTCTGAGCCTAGTGTTACAGCCCAGAGTGACAGTACCATGGTGATGTTCTCAACAAGCAGGACAACTCCCAGCAACATCTCCAGAGAGAGCCAGAATTCTGCTCGCCTTGGGTGGAGAAGAAACTTCCAGTCACTGCCAACCTGTTGTCTCACCCAGAAGACTACATGGCTTTATTAGCTTACACAGAGCAAAACCACAGAGAATGCCAAACAGGAGCAAAACTATTTCACATGCTGACCCACTGCACATACCTACAGGAACACCCATCCTTGAGAAGTCCTCTCTCATCACATACTGAAATCACTGCTTTGAAAACACAGCAACTTCCGAGGGTGCTTTAAGAGCACAGCAAGATCTAGAACAATGCATTCTAACTTCATCTACCAAAAAGCAGTTATCAGGTAGATAGACTGAGCACAACTACAGATTAGACCAAAGTCTGTAATCTTTAAGTAATCAGATTCTTGTTCTCCAGATAGGAAGAACAGAAATGGTAATTCAACTGTAAAGAGTGCATCTGAAAGTTATAGACAATTTGGAAACCTAAAAAGAAGAACTTGCAAATGTTAATAGACTGTATATAGAAAATGTCAATTCTGGAGCAAACTCTCAACAAGAAAAGTTTAATTAGCTCCCCTTATTGACCTTTTAAGAATTGACTCCATGGAGTCTAGTTTGATAGAAGAATAAAAGCACTGTATTCCATCTTCATATTAGACAGAAATTTGGAGCCTGTGTCAGAGGACATTGCTAATGCCAACTAGAGACTCCAATGACAATACTGTAATTTAATGTAAATGCTTCTTCCAGGCAACAAAAGGGAGGACAGACAGACTCATTCTTGATGTGTCCTTGACCAAGGTTCCAGTGCCTACTCATGTACTGGGACAATGCCTCTTTTCAAAGACTCCATATTAATATAAGTCAAATATCCCACTATCTTTAACTTGTATTTGAAAATTCTCAACACAATGTGTGACAACCATAGAACAGTTTGGGTTGGAAGGGACCTTCAAGATGATCCACTTCCAACCTCCCTGCCATGGGACACCTTCCACTTAACCAGGCTGCTCAAAGCCCGATCTAACCTGGCCTTCAACACTTCCAGAGATGGAGCATCCACAACTTTTCTGGACAAACTGCTCTAGTGCCTCAACACCCACATGGTGAGGAACTTCTTCCTTAAATCTAATCTAACTCTAGCCTCTTTCAGTTTAAAGCCCTTAGCCCTTGTCCTGTCACTGCATACCCTCCTAAAACGATTCTGTAGTACTGCTGTTCCTGTCTTACCAGGCCCGTGTGCTTGCAGAAGGACCAGAACACAAAGTCTTACAGCATTCTTCCTGTAAAACAGTAAGTGTATAACAGCATTTATGTAAAATAGCACCTAAACATGGAATATCTAAATTCAATTATACAAATATATCTTCAACATCCACAAAAACAAAGACTTGGAAACATGCAACACTTCAGTTTAGCTCTGAAGATGACTGCAGGACAATCCAAGTTAGCTACCACAAATGGCAAATAGCACAATCTGTAATTCCAGGTATATCTAAAGTTATCCAAATGTCAGACTGATTACCTAAATTACTTCAAGCCAGTAATTTATTAAACAGCATCAAGTCTTTCTTTTCAAATAATTTCCCTTTTTCATCATAGAGAAATTATGCAGTGTTTTATATCTGCACAGATTTTATGCTTATTGTATTCAGATGTAACAGCAGCCACAATCATAAACACTCAGAATAGTTTTACTCCTGCCTTATAGTCTCTTACTAAAACCACTGTAGCAAATATACAATGTGCTAATGCAAAAAGAACTTGTCTTGGGACTCTAATTCTTCCTTTGAGTCACGATCTTCCATCAGTTTAATATGAAAAACGGTTTGTAGTGAGTATTAGCTTCCCAGGTTTAGGACTGTGCAATTAGAGTTCCTCTGCCAGCCTCCTGGAATTCTCTCTCCTATTAGGGAAGTTTTCAGTGTAACTTATAAGGTGAACAGAGATGGAAGCAAATACTCCCTTGCTAACATTGTATTTCCTTCCAGTTTTGCAGAGAGAGTAGCTGCATCCTGTAAGTCTAACAGGGTGATGAAGCTTGTATGACTGCACTTTGCAGGACTGATTTCACTAAAGGATAAAGTACCATTAATAAAAGGAGCTCTTGTCTCAAATAGCATGGACTTGGTGCTTCTGCTACACTTTCCTATTGTCAGGATCTCCTACAATCTTACTAGGAGTCTGCAGCTAACAAGAAAACAGAAAAAACCAGTTGCATTTAATTCTTTCATCTAAGAGGGTACCATGACTATTCCAAGAATATAGAAAAGACTACAAACACACCATCAGCATGTCCTGATGTTCAAAGTCCAGCTGTGTCTCTTAATATTTCCTTCTTTTATATTTTTAAACTTAAAAAACCCCAACCTCATGTGGTTTTCTTGAAGGCCAAGATAGAGGAAGAAGGGAGAAGAATGTCTTATTAACTAGGGATCACCAGGTTATTGTCCTGGCAAGTTCTGTGGCTGGACTAGAGGTTTGGGCTACTCCCTCACTGACCCTTCACCAGTGCATCCTGCAGCAGTGCTGGCTCCCAACCTCCCAGCTTTTTTGCCTACTTCGTGCTGCTGATAGGCTTGCTCCTCCTCACTGCAGCAGTTACAGCTACACATGCTAAAGCTCCTGTCCTTGCTCTTACAGCCCAAAGAGAGGGGACAGGACTAAAAGAAAAGCAGAAAGGACAGAGCTGGGGTGGCAGCTGTGCCACAGGTCACAACACTCATTGAAGCTGCTCTCCTTGTGACAGAGGTTACATGTAGGTGGATTAATAATCATCAACTCCTCCTTCAGAAACAGCCCAGCTCTGCACAAGCTGCGAATGGAGGAGGAGGTTGGCTGCTGAAGCAGCCATGAAGAAGCAATCTCCTATCTCACCTCAGAAAAGGTGGCAGTCATGCCAAACTGCATTCAGACAATTAAGTTTTACAGTCAAAATGGCTCAATCAAGCATGCAGGGAAGGGGAAAACACACTGGAAAGCAGTGAAAGGCAAACATTGCATTCTTTTAGTAACCCTGGGACAGAACTGACTGAGCTCCATCTGTACTTCTGGTACCTCTCACATGGAAACAACAGAAAATTCCATATTTGAATACATTCAGTCCCAGGCACCTGTTACATTTTAGGGTAAAGTTTAGCTTGAGAAAAGCTTTGTTTTCCTTTTCCAATTAATATACCTTGCTTTCAACTGATGTAGAGGCAGGCTTTCCTCCTTGGCTATTAAGGTTAGTGAAAGATGATGGTTATTAATATTCTTTCAGTGGACAGATATTTCAACAAAGGCTTTTGCTATTATCTAGCAACAACAAATGTCAAAAATTTCCCTAAATCTCTGGAACTGAAGTCCCAAAGGCTGCAGAGCAAGAACACTTCAGCTAAGAATACTTGGTTTCTATTTTCCCCCATTTCTCCAAGTACATTACTCTGGTAATGCTCAGAAGCTATTGGTGGTGTGTCCCATGCAGTGGAATAATTGTTGTTAAGTCACTGCGCTGGGTTCTGCTGAAGAAAGAGCATCAGAGCCACTCTAGTGCTGGGTCACTCACTCCTGCCATACAACACAAGCAAGCTGAACAATCCTTCACAAAGTTACAGACAGAGGGAAGCACTACAGGCACTGAGCTCTCACAGGGTTTCATAGGCATTTCATCATTTTGAATGCCTCTAGAAATGGGTCCTCTCCTAAATCTCTGGGTTATGAATATCCAACAATGTTGGCTAATGTTACATGCTACTGTGGGTCAGTGATCAGCAATCCCATTTTTGTGCACAATAATTAACATTTTAGAGACTGGGCAGCAGTTAAGTGTGCCCTTAAGCACTACAGGTGACAACTGCAATGAGGTGATCTATTGCACTGTTCAAGGAGTCAGCCTCATTTCTTTCAGGAGGAGACCAAAACACCCATTACCAGAAGGCACAGTTGCTGTTCACTGCCTTTCCTTGCTTCCCTCCTCAAGAGGCCCGAACCTTATTCAGACTCCACCATTCATCAAGGCTTCTTCCACTGGAACATGTGCAGAAAGGATCAATTGAGTTAGGTGTAGGGAACTACACAGCATGTCCTGAGCATCACCAGGCATCAGCTGAAAAGGTGACAACTGTTTTCTCTTAGAAGAAACCAGAGCAAACTGAAGAATGAAGTTTATCACCAATAGCTAGAAAGTAGTGACACAAACAGTTTGCTGACTCAGGGAAAATGTTCAGTAAGCTGGCCTACAGAGTGTTGGCACAGTAACTTACTCTCCATGGCAAACACAGCAGTGGAAGCATCAGGTTTGATTTTTCCTTTCCCAGGGCTACAGAGAATCACATAAGCAAGATGTTGTTCACAAGATGCTGCTTAAGGACCACCACTACAGTCCTCTAAACTACTCATGTCAGCAACTACAGGAAAACATATCTTAAGAAGGCAATTTTAAGTAATTGCACTGTTCAGAAAGGGCCACCATTCTTCTGCAATAAAAATACTTCTAGTCTGTAAGAGAAGCAACACTCTATTCCAGAATAACTTCTGCTATAGTTGTGTCAGTCAATTCTGTGCAGAAAAAGCACTATTGCTAGGTAGGGTCATACTAAAAAAACCAAACAACATAACCCACCAGAAGCCCACCAGCACCAAAACATGTATGTGGTCTGGTTGGTGCATTAGTTTTAGGTAGGGAGTTGGGGGGTGTGAATAGGTTAGGTTTTCATTTCAGCATCAATAGACTGATCTTTCTGTCCCCTAGGTCAAAAGCAGAATACTGTGTTTTACCAGAGGTACTGTACATTGCTTTGTCAACTGCAAAGTACAACAGAAACTTTTCCTGATGGCAAGAAGGAGCAGAATTTGGCTCAAGATTCTTACTGGAAGTATCAATGAATGAGCTGATGCTGGTTTTCCTTCAGCTACAGAGCCTACACAAGGCTGAAGAGATGTTAGAATACACTGAAGCAAAGCTGGTTTAGATGAAAACAGAAAGCTGGTTTTTGAGTTAAATGGAAAAAAAATGCACCCAAACTGCAAAGTGTACTGTAACTCAGACTTCCCCCTTTCTCCTACAGCTTTACAGAAATGGTTTCCTTCAGGGTAAAACTGGTCATTTTCCAGGCCAAAACTATTTATCAAAGCAAAGTCAAGAAACAGGATAACATGGACACTGGCCAGAATCTTAACAAGAAAAAAATAAAGACTACTGTTTCTTGAAAATAAAGCTAGCATGTTTTCCTGAATCTTGTCACAACTCCCCAGGGATGCTGTAGGTGCTGCCCACATGGCAAGTGTGGCATCACATTGCCTATGTCACATCACACAAGTCTCTATGGCCAGAGAGCCAAAGCATTTTCAAATAACTCAGAGCAAATTTGCTAACTGAGTTCTGAAGTTCAATTCATCAGTCAAGACTTCCCCACCTCACTTCTCATTTTTGCTCTGGCTACATAAAAAGCTGTAGCATAAACCCATTCCCATTTGGAGGCTGCTTATTTGGTATATTTATTGCTAGCTACAAAAACTAGAGTCAAGTCTTAGGGATTTTGAACCATGCTCAAATTAAAGGCACAAACACCCTGTGAATACCTGGCCCAGACCATCACTAGCTTAACTAAGTTATTTGTAAGTGTGGGTTTCTAAGCTTTCCAGAGGGAAATTTTTGGTAAGCTGTGAACCAGAATTTCATGCTGAGCTTTATGGCACTTCACAGATCCAGACTGTAGCTGCAGATTTCTGTTTCATGACCTTACACATGAATTGCAATAAGGTAGCAAAGTTCCTGGTTTTCAGCTCTATGGGCAAACAGATCATCTTCAAAACTTTGCATGAACTTCTGGAAGAGACTTGATAGCACGAGGTACACATTTTTCAAGTGGTATCTCAAGCTGTGATGACCAAGATCTCAGACCACATAGCAAGGAAAGCACTTATAATTCCAAAAACTAAACAAGTTCCAACAGTGCATCAGCACATAACAGAGAGCTCACTTCATGAAGCCTATCTGGAGTACTTCTAGAGAAGAGTGACAAAATCTGTGTATTCACAGGGCACAGAAAAAACCAAGCACCTCTTAAAATGGGGTATTTCTTTGTCCTGAACTTTAAGCCTTAATCTCCATATGAAATGAAACTGCTATCATAACTGTTAACAAAAATCAAGTTAAAAGAAATAAATGTGAAACTTAAGATGTAGTTCCCCCATACCACAAAGCCAAACAAAATTGGAACTTAAGAACCCTATGAGGACAGGCTGAGAGACTTGGGATTGTTCAGCTTGGAGAAAAGAAGGCTTTTGGGGGGGACCTTCTAGCAGCCTTCCAATACCTAAAGGAGGTCTATAAAAGGGGGAGAGAGACTCTTTACCTGGGTAGAAAGCAACAGGACAAGGGGGAATGGCTTAGACTGAAGGAGGGGAGATTTAGATTGGATCTTAGGAAAAAATTCTTTCCCCAGAGGGTGGTGAGGCACTGGAGCAGGTTACCCAGAGAAATTGGGACTGCCCCATCCCTGGCAGTGTTCTAGGTCAGGCTGGATGTGGCCCTGGGCAACCTGGTCTAGTGGGTGGCATCCCTGCCATGGCAGGGGGGTTGGAGCTGGATGATCTTTAAGGTCCCTTCCAACCCAAACCATCCTAGGAATCTATGAATTTCACTTTCACCATCTGTACAAGTTTTGCACTGCACATTTACAACTCAGCTTCATTTCCTCATCATGTCAAAAAGGAAAAAAGAATAATGTAAAGAGAAAGCCAAACCCCAGAGGTACTGATACAAAGCCACTGATCTCTCTCTGTTTTCAGAACTGGTCCTAAGGCTGTTTGGACTGTGAGTTACTGAAGACTCTCCAGCACAATACCCAATAGGATGGGTCCTGAACTTCATTTAAGATTTAGAGCAGGTGACACTGCTTCTGCTACAAGCACTTTTGGTTTGTCCCCCTTTGTTCTACACCCAATTTCTTGCCTCCCTCACTAGTAGCACAGGATGGAAACACAAAATCAAGTTTAAAAGAGTTAAAAAGTTACTACTCAGCCAAGCTGTGATTCTGTCCACTCTTAGCCTGAGGCAAACCCAAGATAATTAGACTCACATTAACCTGCAATGAGAAAAGGTCAAGCAGCATTGCATTAGTTTGCATTTGCTTTGGGGTAGATGAATGCACATTATTTAGTGTTCCCAGCTTATCTTATGAGTAGTAACCAAACTGCACACTGTCCAGAAACAGTTCTGGGTTTAAGACTCAATCCCAGGTGTTGAGATAACGTTGTACAGTTACAGTATGCTACCACTGGCACTACAAAGGATAGATCCTGAAATTTAGTACATGATTTGCTTTTGCAGTCCCACAAAAAAGGCACTATTGTGCAGCTAAAAACATCTTCAAGCCATGGAAGAAATTCACAGAATTTTCACTGTAAGGGTCCCTATGATTCTGTTTAACATCTGCCCACCTTTTCTGATGTAGGACTTAAATTATCTTTGTTAAATAGGATACAAAAATGACACCATTTTTACAAGTGTAGATTGCCATTTAAAGCAAGATATTTCTACAATCTGCACTTAAAATCTGCTCTGCTCCTGCTCGGAGCTCTCCACTTTTTCCTGTCAGAAAACTGGTGTAGAAACCTTCAGCTGACTACTGAACAGTGAAGGTACTTGCAGAAAGAAGGGAAGACAAACACAAGAGGGGGGGGAAGGTGAGGAAACTGAGTAAAAGATGTCCTCACTAAGTTGATTACTCCTCTCCAAAAGGCACTTGACTTCTGATGGAAGTTACCTCTTTCCTCAAAAATGCAGCAAAAAAGAAATCATCCTGTCAGGCCACAACTCAGGGCCTCTTGGAGGGTTCTGGAGAAAGAGGAAATGGGAGTGCCTCAATTTACATTTTAACTAGGAATCCACACAGGAAAAGTTCCCTGTTCTCCCTGGCTCCAGGGCTTCTCTTCATTGCTGGCCACAGAGCAAGCTTCCACTTTCATCAGCTGGTGCTTCTCTCTTTAGCTGAGTGAAACCTCTGTGTCATGAGCTTGGCCCTACACAGAAAACCGAATTATCTTTGAGGTCTTTCACTACCAGCAGGACTCCCACAGCCATGAATCCAGTTAAAATAACAACACCACCACCACTGAAAAAGCTACTTAGTTCTTTCTTCAGCAAGAAAATACAAACAGGGGAGAAAAGGCTCAAAGAAGCTGGGAGAGTAAACCAAAACCCTGAATCCAAAGTTTTCACACCCCGGTAAGGGTCTTTCACTGCCACAAAAAGAAAAATAATAATTGGGTTTTGTCAGATTATCTTAGAGAGGTTAGAAAGAAAAATCTTCTACTCCTCTCTATGCTCTTGGTTTTGAATAGAAATATCCAAGTGTTGACTAATGAAGCTGTAAGAATATAAGCACCCTACTGTATAGATTGTTTTTTAATGTCACTCTTTATTGGAATCCAAGCACAGCAGAGAACAAGTAATGACTATCCATCTACAGCTAACTTCTAGAACTAACTATTGGTCCTTGCAACTTCTACAGCAACCCTCTGAAGTTCTCATATATAACAGCACACAGAAAAACCCCATTAACATAAGTACCTTAACATCAATCTGGTGTCCTGCTACAACAGAAATTCCAATGGCTGTAAAAATACTGTCCTGAGAAGTGCTTTAAGTTTTGCTCTTTGGTTTGGCCAGAGGCTTCATATCTTAATAACTGACATGATGTGCCAGACATTCAGCACAACAGATCAGCCTGAGGATTTAACCACACCATTCCCATTGTGAACAGGAACTCGTTGCACTGAAAACTTTCCCCACTGTGTCATGGTGAAGGACTCATCATGTCACCTGTGGCCAAGAGGAAAGCTCTTCTAATAGAGGATCAACTTTGGAATCTGATTTTCCTCTTCCATGCTAATGCTAGCCTCACACATGCATCCATGGGCAAGCTTCTTTTGGAAGGAAAGAATTCAAGTTAGAGGAACAGCTTGGGCCAAAGGTACCTATGCTTTCATTACAAGAACTTGCCTAATGGAATCACTCTCTTCTCCACAGGCCCCTGGAAACCAGTTCCTGATACATGTTCAGTTTACAACAGTAAACAACACCTTGCTTAGCATCCACCCACAGACAATGAAACATCATCTGCTCTGCCCAAACTGCTCCACTGATCTCAAACCATGATTCCTACTTAGCTCTTAGAAAGCAACAGCAAATAAATCATCATTGCTGTTAAGACTTCTAAAAGATTAGAATGGACAAATGTTATTTACATGAAGCAGAACAGATGTCACACTCTACAACCTGCAGTTTGAGACTTTTCTTCATCCCTGCATGCTTTCTAAACACCAACAGTATTCCAAACCAAGATGAAATCAAAACAGGACAAGTGACAAAGAAAGCCAGCATTATCCTGCAGATTAACATACTACTGTCACAGGAACTGGACTGATGCATCTGTATGGTAGCATCACCCTCCCCATGCTCTTATGCCAGCAGACACTTGCCTTTCAGATGTGCAGAATGAGTAAGTGGCCAAGGGCAGCCTGTCCATAACTTGTTCTTTTAGCACCAGCATCATTTCTACACACCCTTGCTTTTTGATAATGTCTCATCAACATCAGAAATCTGCTTTCAGATTTTATTTTTCACTATAAAAAGCCACAGCATGCCAAGGAGAACTCAAGGCCAAGAGTCTAATTGGCTAATGTGTGTTTTAAAGACTGGGCACTTCCAATACAGCTAAGCTGTTCTATTTGTTTACTTTCCTCTGGTGGCTTGGAGGAGCAACAACGCACTTCAGAACTCCAGTGTTGGTGTGGTCCAAGCATGGAACTGATTCAGAAATTGCAAACTTCTTACAGTCCTGAAACACAATGCTAGGTTATTCAGGACAGAGAGACAAGCTCTTTCTATCACATGCACATGTAGTTGTACTACACTTGTTTCTCTTTTTTTTTTTTTTCCCTTCCCCTCCAACAAGCAAAAGCTTACTTAAAAAGAAAGTCCTTACAAAGTAAGGCCTTTGCCTCATCCTATTCCCTGGTCCTGCTAGAGTGCTTCTTTCTTGCTTTCAAAAGATCATCAGAACAGCCTCATGAGTAACGATACTCTTTCAGTGCTGAAGCCACTTTACTACTCAGCTTCCTTTGATTAGCGAATCACAAGTCTTAGTGTCCCTTCTGTGGTAGTGCACATACCTCGGAAAATACCTGCTCTCCTGGCATGAAGAGAATCTCTTCATTTAAGTTTTCACAAGACAAAAGTACAAGACCAACCTTGTTTGTCTGACTTACCATCCTGTGTTTGATCTCCACTTCTGCAGCAACAAAGTCCTCTCAATGGACCTCTGCTACTACTTTGAAATCTTTCCCTCCCATATCTACTTCCCTACACAGATCCCAAGACTCCTTCTAACAAATTGACTGAGTTTTACAGATTCACACAGTTGTAGCAGATGCCTGTAGACCTGAAACACTGTCAGCATGCAACATTCACCTCCCTCCTGCATAGCTCCTCACAAAGACATCTACTGAACTTACTTCACTAACATAGCAGACAATGCTACAGCCTGTGCTCTCTGAAGCCTTCATTTATTTCCCTGTGCTCACTATGAAGGCTGTCCACAGCAACAAGCTCAGATATGGACAATGACACAGTGAAAATTAACTCCCAACAGACATGTAAACACACAGGCTGAAATTGTTGTCCCAAGTCTAAGATACTCCAACATTTTACATGGTTAACTGTCTGTGTACAACAGACAGCTATCACAAAACTGTTCAATGCAGTTTGAAGTAGTCCTTAGTCCCAAAGGGACCTACCTCTCTGGCCAGAGATCAGTCCTGGAGAACATTCCACCATAGAGGTTTTTCACCCCAAAGGGCTCCTGTGTGCCAGAAAGCACAGCAAGCAGGCAAAGCTTTCCCTTGGCAGTTTCTTATGCATGTTGAACCCCAATCTGCAAGCACTCTAAAGATTAAGGACCAATACCTTCATTTGCTGTTCTGCAGATTAGAAAGGAAGATCAGATTCAACTTGTGGCAGCCAGTGCTGCCAAGATGACACACAACAAGACCCTAAACCAGCTGGAGCTTCAGAGGACGGTCGCCCAGGAGTACCACATTACAATAGGCAGGAGGAGAGTGATGAATAGGTAAGTAATTGAGGTCAGGTCAGCTTCTGACAAGGGAGAATTTCCCATCAGCGTCAGGGAGAGGCAAGAGAAAACATTCTTTGTGCACGCTAAGCTCTTGCAGAGCAGATGGGAATGCTCCCAGGCATCTGCTGAAGCCACACGCCAAACACCAGGCATGTACTCTTAACCTAACAGCAACTTCATAGGGCTTAACAATTTTCCAGATACCATCACCAAAGGTAAGCTCCATCTTACCCACATCTGGGCTCAGCTTACAGCCCTCCTCTCCCAAAACCCCAACTCTGATTCTTCTTGGTTATTTACATCCTTTCATCTACGCATCATTTGCCTACTGCTAGCATGTGAGACTTCACTCACCTTGCCTACTGGTTTGTGGAGAAAAGAATTCTTTTCTAACACCACAAAAAACCCCAAACCTAGCCCAGGGAGCTGCAGATTTGAATTCTGACATGCACCTTTACAGAAATGCCAATGGAAGGAACATTAAGAAAATATTCAGGGTCCATTACTCCTCTCTGAGGAGACTGCTTTCAAAAGTGAAACAAAGCCAAAGAGCTAGTGGATGGAGGATTTTAAATAATTGGTATTTTTTCTAATAAGTCTAAAAAACGAAAGGTTGGCTAAGCCACCTGCTATTGCACAAGCAGAAAACAAAATGTGTGAGGAAACCTTATCATGTGGTATATTCCCTACTCTAAAAAAATAATGTCACAAGCTGAAAACAAATTGACACATACATTGTTATGAAACTCTGTTGTGACAAAGAAATTGTGTTTCATCAGGTTTTGTTGGAGGTGACACTTTCTTGTTTTCTTATCAGACACTGCAAGCTGCCGCCCAAATTCCTGCTCCTCTCCTTTCCCTGCCTGTTCCCGTGGCAATCCTGCAGATGGCACTAGGGGCTAAGAAATTTCCTTCGGATTTTTCTTGTCGGAGGCCTTTTACACCTCATACATTTCATGTTCAGTGAGCTGTACTGTAGAATTCATCTCTGAAGCATCTGGATTATTTCACATCTATAAAATTTACACTGTCCTTCTGCTGTACCTTTCAGATCTCTTAAAACATCACAGAAAGAAAAGAAATCTTTATTAATCAAACACAAGGCATTTATAATAGATAATATAAACTAATGGATGGATAAAACCATTAATTTAAATAAAATGGCACAGCTTACAGAGGAAACAAAGCCTATTACCTCCATGCAAGGAGGAATACCAAATTCACACAGCTGACAACAATGTGACCTTAAACTTAGGACAGTATGATGTTGCTCCTCTGAGATACCCAGAAGCTGAATTCATTCAAACTTCATCTTTCCTATCTTTATGAAACTATTCCTATAAAATTTAAAATTCATTGTTCCCATAATCATCTGTGACTTGATTATCTCACAGGATGCAGTAGACTCATCTGAATTGGAAAGATGCTTTTCTTGCTCAGTACACCTCTTTTAGCTCCACAGATGGTACAGCAGTTCAGAGCAGAGTTAAGTATCTGACGAACAGCTGGAAGATGTGAAGCATCCCACTTCCCCTCTCTGGGTATTCTGATCTCAGATTCTTCAGGCAAGGTGTTTTAAAAAATAGCATGGAAATGCAGTTAGTTTCTAAGGCAACTTAACTTTCAGAAAACATGTAGAGGTGCCTAGGCATGACCCTGGCTATCCTTAAGAGGAACAGAAATATGTCAACTTTTTCTTAATGGCCAAACCAAAACTGGTTAAAACATTCAAGGCATATTTGACACCTATTCAACTCACAAGGCCAGACAGCCTGGGAAAGACAAAAACATCTTTTCCTACACTGAGCTCTATATTAACCTGAATTTATCATGAAATAGAGGCTGGCTCCTGCCAGACACACATAAGGAATGCCAACAGTTGTGCTCCCCCACTAACTCGATCCTGAAGTGAAGTGGTAAACAGAGTAAATGGCTCAACCCATGGCTTTGTACTGCTCTGCTGCCTGTTAGTGAAGCTGCATTAATAAATGAAACCAAGAAGTAGTAACAGCAACAGCAAAGAAGGACAATTACAACATGCAAGGTCATTCATCCATAGTTTAGACTCAAGGAGAGAAACTGAGAATCATTAAAAGAAAGGAGAAATGGCAGAGAACTAGAGGAACCACATGGGGTGTTGCAGTGGTTTAGAAGCTCAGCTGCTCCTCCAGGAGTTGGGGCAAGAGCATCCTTACAGACTGCTGACACAGAAAGGGAAGATGTAACTTCTCCACAACACAGCAACCTCACTAAGGAACCTAAAGAGAGTCCATACTAAACCGTCTCCGCTAGTGAATCACACCCTAGAAGAAACCAAACCCAAAATAAAGCAAGCACCTGTTTTTCTTGGATTAGCAAAGTACAGTAGTTCACAGAAAGGCCAGACCAACACTGTAACCAGTGCACAGGAGGGTCAGATCTCCACAGGCAAGAGCATTTCAGATAAATAGTAAATCCCTTAGCACATCATGAAACTAAGATTGAAGTTCCTTCACTACATAACAGAAAGCTATTACAGTAATACCTGTTGGTCTCAACAGACCAGGAAAGCAGTTTCTGTGCCCAAATACATTTGCATGCTCATTTGTACACTCACACACCACCATCACTTCTGGATTGTGTCAAAGCTCTTATTAGTAAAAGTTCTCCTTCCCTGTGGTACTTCTAGTATATTATTCACGTACCTCTTCAATTCCAAACAAGTCACGCTGCATTCCTCTATCATATGTTCTCTGAAGAAGATTAGTATGAAGAATTAGTATGAAAAATGCTAAGTATTTCCACTTTTTCTGGACAGGTATACCCTGATGCTGAAAACAGGCTGCCAGACCACGTGTGCACCATAATGAACTGTGTCTTGCAGTGCAGGTCTGTAACTGCCACCCATAAGGGGAGCTGCTAGTCTCCTGAACGAGAGCTTTCTGTTGTTTTCAACTGAAAGTGATGAAAAGAGCACACACAATGCTTAGGTTTTAAAAGCACTACCCAGCTGAAAACCATTTGAACCACTGGAAGGCTCTGGACACCACCTGGAATCATTCCATAAGTAATTCTAACCACCTCACCATGGTCAGCCCTTAGCACTTACACACTCTACCCCACTCCTCTGTAACTGCACTGCTGTAATGTAATGTAATGTAATGATTTTCCTTCTTGGAATCAAGGTGTTTCTCAGCTTTCTTGACTCCCTCCTCTCTTGTTAGTTGTTTCACTAATCATTTAGTGGTAACACTCCTATGCCCCACTTGCTAGGAAATCCATCAGGACCCTCACCTTTTACTTGAAAAGCTACCCTGCCCCTGGCTTGGCACACTTTGTCCAAACTGCCTGGCACTCTTCTTGCTATTATCAAGCAATCAACTGGACCTTACTGTTGCCAAAATAGATCTCCAAGCTTCTTTCCCAGAAGCCCTTACTCTTCTTATTCTGTGTAAAATATTTCAGCTGTTAACTGAATGCAGTATAATTAACAGCAATTAAGAGAAAGAAATGTCACTTAAAAAAAAAAAAACCTCAACCACAAAACACTGAAACCCAGCTCCTATTCAACACTTTCATCAGCAAACAGAAGACTGCACCTAGTGCATTCAGACCATTTGCCTCGGGCAAGCAAGACCTCTGCATGGTATGTCATCATTATCTGGTGCTTTAAAAATCATCAGCAGGGCACACATCCTTAAAATAGCACAGAACACTGTTACCTGGAGATTACTTTCTGCCTCGGTCGAGAAATGTGTTAGGAAGTAAAAAATAAATAAATTAGGTTGGATGTCATTTCTTTACATATGAAACAAACGAACATTTTATTTTTGTATCACAGGATGTCAGTGAAAAGTTCCCATCGTGAATTTCAACATTGACTGTAAATGTTTTTACTCTGACATCCCAAACTGTTACTGTATTGCAATATTAATATTTACTGTTATATTGAATTTGTAACAACCAAAGCAACATTATAACATTTGTAGTGAAAAAAAACAAGCATTTTCCCAGTTAACTCCAAGTAGTGTTTGAATGGAGGACTTAAGGGCAAAAGAAACCCAACCACCACACATCCCCAACACCACCACCACACGCCCCAAAACAACAACAAACCCAAAGCAAACCAAACACCAAACCACGACAGAACTGCAGTATATCACTCGCACAACATCATGGACCAGTTCCAGCCACTTGCTTCCTAGGGTACCCAGCTCCACAAATAAAACCCCAACCTTCACAAAATGCAGCTACCCACATTTAAACTGTTCATGAACTTTTCTGTTAACATTCCAGCTCTGGCACCCTGGTAAGCACTGGCTCAAGGCTAGGGCACTTACTGGTTTTTGCCTCGGGGGGCTCTCCACAGCACAACAGAGTGGGAAGCAGAATGCACACGTGTTCTGACCTCAAGGTATCTGGGCGAGCATGTTCCCGCCAGGGTTCTGAGCCCACATCCCCAGGCAGTGCTGTGCACAAAAAGTTGCTGCTATTTGCCCAGAAAAAAGCCTTGCCAACAGTCACACAGGCAGAAGGAAGAACCCAGTGTGGGCCTCTTGCACAGGAGGCTAGCACTCTGAACACTGAGGGAAGGAAAAGTAAAAAAGTGGCCCAGAGAGCACACCGAATTCAACAACTGACTTCATCTAACTTAGTGTCCTAGCCTCAACAGATACAAAAAAATAACAATAGATAAGAACATTCTAATTACAAAACATACATACACTTGGCTCTCTATCACTGGCTACAGACACTCAAATATGGCATTAGGAAAGATTAGGAAACCAAAACCATTAAGTTTGTTTTAAAAAGCATGGGGGGGACAGTTTAGAAGTGACAGCTTTAGTGATGTCTCTCCTGTAAATTACTGTAAGAACCTTCTCACCAAAAAGGTTTTACCTAAGGCAATTTCTCCTGTCCTTTGATTCTCCTCTTCAACTAGCCTCCAAGAAAATTCTTTGAAGTAATTAACATAATTAAAGGCACAATGATGAAAGCTAACTTAAAAAAAGTTTAATGACTGAACTCTTCACCCTGCTTTAGTTTATGAATGTATCTTTTACCATGGCTTAAGACACTACAAAATAAATTGCAGCCTGGCTGCATTAGCCACACAAGGGAAAACACAATTTAGGTTTGTTATTCCTTTTTTCATAAATCAGGCTCAAGCTCAGTTTCAACTTGCCAAATATGACCTAAATGTATCACATCTTCAACAAGTAATCATACTCAAGGAAAGGAAAATAACTATTGCTTCAATTCCCACAGCCCATTAGTAACTGGGAAGGTTACCTTTTTAGAATTGCATACATACATGTATATAATTGTACACATACATGAGCAATAGTTGAAGGGAAGAAGTCAGAACTGCAGTCAGAACATGAAATGAACACCAATAAACTTATTTCTGTATCTTGCCCACAGTCTAGAGGAATGTCCATGTGCAGTTACCAGTGCCTCATTTAGTTTTCCATCACATTTCTGTGGTCCTCCACATCTGCATCAAAGCAATATGTTTCAATGAGTCTCAACCTTTCTCTTCCACAGCTCACAGGAAAATGCATTTCTGGGGGTATCTTCTAATTGTCCAAGTTGTTCCCTGAAGTGCTAGATACAGACCAGAAATCAAGAGCAAAACAGCAGGCTTGTCCTAGGGAGCAGCATCCAACAGCCCATTAGAGAATTATGCAGAAAATATTATCCTTCTCCACTGCTACCAGAGCAAAGGCTCCTCAGGGAATACCTTAACTCACCTGCAACTTAATTGAAAGATTTAAACCCTGAAGTAATTAATTAAAATCATCTAGATCTCTCAGGAAAGAACAACTCATCATTCACAGGGGAGGAAGAATTTACAATTATTTGCATCAACAAATGATGACATTTGAGATAATCTAATGCAAAATTCCACTTTTAAATAAAATTACATCAGGTATGGAAACACAATAGGCTACCTACAGTTACACATTTGCCATAGACAGTCTGCAGATTTCTGCCTTTGTATCTCAGTAACAAAAATAAATAGTCACTGGTTTGAGAACTCAAGAATCGTAAATGGGCAATTTAAAACTAAAAGAGCTAGCTCTCTTTCTTCCTCTAACTCTCCTTCTAGAGCTAGACCATCCCTATGAGGTGTATTTTGCACTCAAAGAAGGAAAGGATTTCCCATTCTTGATACAAAAGTGTAAGCACATCTCCAAATTAGTCATAAAACGACAAAGGTCTAAACATACGTAAGGTTTGAGCATCTGCTGCCTCAAACAATACACATTTGGATGCAGAAAACAAACAAAACTTGCATACCATCACTCCCCAAAGGGTTTTTTAAATGTGAAGTGTACAACCACACCCACAGTAATTAGCAACACCATTCTTGGCTTTCATAGATTTGCATTACATTCCACAGCATGGCAACATTCATTTCATTTGGAGTTAAAGCATTAATATGTCTTCATTCTTCTTCCATGTATTTTCTTGCCTTCCTAACTAGATTCATAAGAAGGGCTTATTTTGTCTTCAGATTTAACACATGGGGTACACATCTTTAAAGCATAAAGATACTATTTTATACAACATCAGAGACTTCTGCTTTCAAATTCCTTTGAAAAACAGGCTGAAAAATCCTTCCTGAGGTCTAGTGACAGTAGTTGGTAAGCACTTAAGCTATTCATGAGCTTAATAGGTTTTCTTCACATTCTCCTGTCAATAACACTGGTTATTTACAGTTCCTTGTCTACCACTCCATTTATCATAGCCAGAGAAAATCAGGACAAAGGCTTAAATGGCAGATTTCCCAAGGCATGCCAGTGTCTACATGCTTCCCAAACTGCTCAGTAAATAAGGCTTGTTTCCACAGAGCTTCACCACCTGAGAACATGACAACAGCTTTCAATATTTGATACCTACATGCACACCAAGGTAATCTGAAGCAGCAGTATGACCTAGGGACAACATATTAATCCAGACTTAATATTTCTAGCAAGCCAGTCTCCTGGCAATTAAAGGGAGAGGAACAATTCTAGCTGTGAAGACACCTCAACTTCTGGTTGCAATGTATATTTAATTCTTAGCAGGTTATCTGAAAAAGGATTTTTGGATAAATTAACTATTAGGAAGATGGCATATTTGAAAGAACACTATGGAATGAGGATGAGATCAGTCAAAATTAGAAATCAAAGCCCCCAAATGAAAACATATTCAAAGGAGCACTAACCTTACAAAACAGAACATGTGTGCAAGCAGAGTGAGACACAGCCCATCCCATCTCTGGGTCCACACTCAGAATGACACAGAGCTATGCTGCCAACCATCCACAGTCACACAGTTACTAGACAGTGCAACATTATGGCTGCATGCTGATTCCTTACAATAGATCCCCATAGTCTCAGCTGGCACTCAGGAAAGAAGGCAGAGAAGGAGCCTGCCCCACCAAGGCAGCTCCTATGGGCTCAGAGCCTGGGGCGAGCACAAGGTAGCAGAGGGCTGTGTGTACACCCAGCGTGAATCTCACCACTGCTCTGGGAAGCACAAACACTTCACACTGCAGGCTGGCATCCACCAGCAGCACCATGGTTATGTTAAAAAACCCTACCTCTCAAAGTTCATTTGTAACACTTTGCTACTAAAGCTTGATCATTTTCTGACAAGCCCTGGTAAAAGATTCAAGGGAACTTTTGAAGTCTTAGAAGTAGAAAAGCAAATGAGAAAGTGAATATTCAGTTAGTTCTTTATCTGAAAACACATTCAAACCAGGAAAATCTAACTTCAACTCTTTCACAGTGTCTCAGGAACATGAATGGCCAAAACAAGTGTAACTCCACACACCCCCTTGAACGTGCACTATGGTAGGACACACACTCCAGCTCCACTCTCCCCTAAAAACCCACAGGCAGCAACACGATCCCAAGTGATTTACAAACAAACTAACAAGCCTATGATTCTGTTGCTATAACATAGCATATAATACTCTTTTTTCCTCTAATGTCATTTTTATAGCATTATTTTGGGATTTGACTATTTTAAGACTTGGTTGCTATGACACATTACAGTCCTTACAGGGATTCAATTCCCACTTTCCAACTGGCAAGACTATTTGTTTCAGTTTTATGGAGTTATATTATGGAAAAACAAAAGACACACAAAATATAACAAATTCTAATAGTAGAAACCCCTTTAATGGCTTCCATCCCTTGAATAAACATGTATTGGAAGAAGGGCTTCCCCCCAACTATCCTAACAGCCTCCATAATTCCAGCTTCCTGGAGTCTTCTGAAAAAGAGTCTTTTCACATTATTATTTTTACTGGTAGATGACATCCAATCTGTTGCAGAGCCTATCAATGACTCCCACACTATCTAAACTTACAAATAATCAGAAAGTCACAAATTCTTGCTGTGGACAATACCACATGCAGTACACATCCTGCCCAGTATTTCTGGCTTTAACAGCCAGGGAGCAAAGACAGATGATGAATTGATTTCCCAGCCCTTTACACTTCAGCTTCACCTGCACAAGGCAACACAGGTTTGGGGAAGACTTTTTTTCCTGTAGATTAACTTTTAATTACTGAAATGTCATACCAGACAGATTCACATTCAGATGTTGACTTCTAAAATGATGATCCAAATATGAACTTCACAAGGGAGCATTAGCACAACTGAAATCCTTTAAAAAAATGCACAAGACTTCATAAACCACATTAAATGAAAATCAGTTGGGAACCAGAGACAGGAAGGTTACTGGGATAAAAACTTTCCTCTGTGTGCAGGCTGCACTAGTGCATCACAGGAAGCTTTATTTTCTAGCCTATAGAAACAGAGGAATTTTCATAGCATGAAAACATGGTGGCTCTGCTCTATTTAGTCTCAAAGTTCAACACTAATTCAACATGAACACAATGCATCTCTAGGAGCAAAACAAAAACGACTAACAAACATATGCTAGCACAATCATTTGTCAAACACACACAAGAGAGATGATTTTCCACTTGTGCTCACAAAGATTTGCCTTGTGTATTTGGCCTAACAAGTATTCCATTTAGCTCTCAACAACTTGAACTTTCTGTTAAGTCTGATTAAAAGCAGTCTTACCAAATCAACTAATTAGGGTGCTTCTGCTACTGGCTAATCATTCAGCTGACAAGCAGGCACAAAGCCTGTTGGCATGGCCCATTACCCCCAGACTGCCTTCATCGGGACTGCATTTGCAGGATGGGTTGACACCAGCACATCCTGTTACAGCCCCAGACCTGCTTCCCGGGTGAAATACAGAATTGTTTTTAAGGTGCAATATGTAAGCTATTTCAAAGACCAGTGGCAGCATATAGATGTATTAACCCTTGATTATTCTGTGGGGTATGCTGAAGCAGCAGTGAATGAAAGAGAGAGCTGTCATTCCAGCAAGTTTGCACCAGGAGTGTGAAGATTCAGAAAAAAGAATAGGGAAGTTTTTAGGACAAGGATTTTTGGGGTTTTTTTCAAGAATTAAGATTCTATAAAGTGATTAATTTGGAGCATGCTTAATGGCAGCTACCAAGGCCATCAAGTTAGTGCTTATAGGGCTGTTTAAGTAACAAATAGTGGAAAATAATTTCTACTTGATCTTGAGGAAAGCTCCTTCTAAAGGGAGTGCTTTGAAACAAATTAAGAGTGAAGGCTGGGAGGTTTGGGGTTTGCTTATTCATGTTTTTCAACTAGAAAAATAAAGCTGAACAAGTTGTTCCTAGGTATGACTTCTCTCCTTAGCTGGGAAGAAGAAAAGGGGAATAAAACAGACTAGAGATTTACTCTACACTTTCACTCTATTAATAGAGAGAGAATTACCTGTAGGCCTGCCTTTGTTTTGCCCCCAAATGGAAAACAGTGGAGAAGAACCAACTCCTGTTACCTTGAAGAAAGGAAATGAAGGAGCAAGAAAGCAAAATGGGAACAACCATCACTTGTAATTCAAGTAGGCAAGAAACAGAAAGATAAGTGCAAAGGCTGGAGCTCCTGATGTTTCTTTAGGACCAGCTGAGGATTGAAGAAAAGAGGACTGTGGCTCACCTGAAGAGCCTCCAGCAGGCTGAACAGGTCCTAGAGCTTCTCAGTACTGAGGCACATTTCTGAGCCCTAGTTATAAGCAAAATCTAACTAGTTCAGAGCATATGTTTGACAAAAATTCATCTATAAGTCACACCAGTTTTCCTATATGATCAGTTTTTCTTTCCTTAAATGAAGGTTTCCCATAGCAAGAGAGAAGAAAAAAAAATAAGCTCAAGTGACTGTCAATGCCAGAGAATTGGCAGGGACTATTCAAGGACAGCAAAGCAGCTGCTACAGATTTTAAACTTAATTTTTGTAATAGATCAGATTTTTAAATTCATGGTGTTCCTTTATAGGCTGTCAGGTTTGTCTCCAGCAGTAGTTCCTTTAGGGCAAGCACTGCAGACAGTCTGCCTACCCTGAGGGAAACTAAGACACTCAGATGTGGGGTAAAGGAAAGATATGAATAATTTAAGACAATGCTCCGTCCCCACAGGAGAAGGCAACAGATTAAGTATGGAAACATCTAACTCCCAAACTTACATTTATCCTTTGTGAATTTTCTCCTTTCCTGAATAGCTTTAGGAAGTGCTGTAGAGCATACAGTGTTACCCATGGTTTTTGGGGGAGTTCTGAAAATACTCAGGCTGACTTGGCAATGGGGTCTCCTGCCACTGTCAGGTCCTCCAAAACAAAGAGAGAAGTCAACTGAGAGGCAGCATCAAGACAAAAGGCAGTGAAGGGGGGAAAGTATCTTGAATAGGGGAGAGCACTTAAGACAGTTAAAATACAGGCCTGAGGAAGAGTAAAGGCCCTAGGAAAAGGACTTTTCCCCTTATTTTTGCACAGCAAAGAAGTTAACTTACTTAGCCAAACAGAAGATTCCCTGAGTGAAAAAGAGTTTCCCGTGACCCAAACATGGGGTTTGATTACTCTGACACTGGTTCTCATTTGCACCTTATATAAAGCTGTAGTGGGCAACTCTCTTCTAGGTTACAGAAAGAATTATTTTGAAACTATTTCCATTTATTCAGTACTCTTGCTGTGCAGAGCAAACATTGACACAACAGTTGTTCACTGGTACATTACAATTGGTATTCAATACTCGCGTGCTCCAAATCAATTGTACCTGAAGGCAGGAAAGAACAGATGTGAACTTCACCTTTATTTTTAAAAGATGCTTAGGCTACTGTGTGCCTAAAGTAAGACCAAGTTTTCTCTGCTATACTATGGCCCCAGAGTCCATTACAGATTGAGCAATTCAGTAAAACTTCCAAGACTGGAGTAAGGTTTAGTTGTAGAAGCTGTAAGTTGACTAAACCACCTGCTTGTCACTTTGACTGTCCAGCTGCTGGCTGTTTTCAGAGAAAATCACCTCATTTGCCACTGCCAAACAAACAGATACTTTCATTTTCCTAGCCCAGAAAAAAAATATCATTAATTAAGATTTGAAACGAGTTGCTAAAAAACTACTCTTAGCCAATCACCATACCCACAGTTACAAAAAAGGATAGTTTTAAGGCCACCACTCTGTTAAGACAAAATACAAAATGGCAATAAGAATTCCATCAACACCAGGCTAGAACAAATCCCTAGTCTATGCTGAAACCAGTCACCCACAGAGGAGGGCAAATGCACACCACATCTGAAGTTACAAGATATGTGTTACTGAACTAAGCCATTTCCAGCTGACAGAGAAGCAGAACTATCAGGAAACCAATGTTATTGGGCATTTTAAGAGAAAAGCATGTAATCTTGAAGCCACTCTGGACTGCATTTTATGTTCAGTGCTTAAAATGGCCAGACATCTACACAGAGCAGGCTGCAGCAGAACTAAACCTGGTCTAGGGAGGCTTTTTATTTCTGTAATAATCCAGGAAAACCATAACTAAGTCTACTTAGGCATTTATCACCAACAAACAATTCTGACAGACCTAAACCATAATCATTCCTCCCACAAGCTAATGACAGAAGGGCTAGAGCTAAATGATATCCCATAATAATTTTACGTGTATGAAGTGTTCCATTACATTTAGTGATATTATAAAAGTGATGCATTGGCCATAACATTTACTGTTTACAATCTGCAGCAAGCTATACCCTTCTCAAGGGAGATTAAATAATCAAGAAAATGTTATTCACACTCTGTATTTGAGACAAGTAGATCACTGTGCCAATTACAGACTCTTTCCTGTATTAAGAAGGATGTATGCTAGCCTAGAAAGGAGAGGGAAGAGAAGATTGGGGATTTGTTTGCTTCCCAACTGAAAAGGAGGTCATACATTTGTGCATTGAAAAGGTTTTCCTTTAGTCCAACAAAGCCTGAAGAGCAAAAAGATGTAAATGTTAGTTTTGAGTAACCACTGAAACCACTTCATTACAGGGAAAGAAAACTGAAAGCTCTGAAGAACCAGCCAATGACTCACAGGACTACACAGAGAAAGATCCAGAAGTAGTCAGATTGCAATTCTGTTTCCAGAGTATCCATTAGAGGTGAATATTTTAATGATAACATTGGTTTCAAGAATTCTTTCTGCACCGTTTTCCACTCGAGGAGCAGCAATGGATAGAGGCTGTAGCAGGAAGTGTAACACCTCCAGAGAACAGATGCTGCATTATTCATTCTACAGATAAGCAAATGCAAGCATGAAAAATAAAGTGACTTGCCCTAGTCAGAGAGCCAAAAGCACAGCTGTGAATATAATCCAGATACTCCAGCTTCCAATGATCTGTTAACCACTAAACTTTAGCCCTTCTAAAATGAAATGCAACCTTTCCCTCACATTTTGCCCTCTTCCTGGCAAGTCTGGCACAGCTAGCACTGAGCATGTTCCCTTCACGTGGCTGATCTTTAAGAAACCAAAAACTTAAAACTAAACTCAACTTTACCACATGGATTACAGAACTCCCAAATCCCTCACTGTAGGGCTCAGTTACCCATCTCTGCCCTTCCAGAAGCAGAGTCAGCAATAGCTCACAGATTTAAAGCTGCTGGCCAGACACAGGCTTGGTAAGAGGTATCAGGGTCGCACATCACCCTAGCAGAACACCTGCTGCAGTCCTGATTCATGGCAGGCACTTACACCCAGAAGCTGCCACCACCACATCCAAACCAGAGGAAGAAACGGATGGGATCATCAGGGAAACATACACTGCCCCAACACCTGCTGCTCCACATGTCCTGTCACACATGGACAGTTACCTTTAAGCTGCCTTCTTTAAGGCTCTCTCAGCACAGGCTATGTGTGGCATGACCCTAGTGACTCAAAGCCCAGTAAAAGGTTAAAAATGCTCATCAGGACACCTGTTACACCACAGGCTTTCAATGTGGAGGCAATTAAGTCTTATGCTCAGAATCTGTCCTGCACAGATAAAGCACAGGGTCTTCTATCAATGTCTAAGAAACCCTTAATGGCCTAAGGAAGACTTCAAAGGCTAGCAAACCATTTAGACAGGAAGGGAGAGTAGACACAAAAACACTGATGACAAAATGCCACCAGGCACAGAAGGTTAAAGAAAATTAATATCTCTGAGAGATGACAGCAAGCAATCATAATTTGATTGTCATCACTTATAACCTCAAAAATAAATGAGTAGAACCTTGAGAAACATCACCTGTAATAAATCAATTTTACCACAAAGATTTTTCAGATGTTCCCACAAAGAGAAAAATCTCCTCAACTGTTGGATTACTGAATAGATACCTTCAGCATTCATGCACTCACAGTCTGAAAAATGAGAGTTGCAGAACACAGCAATGCCTTGTGTTTCTCAAAGAAATCACCAAAGAACACGTTTTAGACAACCATGCTTTAAAACACTTGCCTGAACACATAAGAACCTATGTTATTTCAGAAGTATGGGCAATGTATTAAAAAATGCAGATCTGTTTCCTGAACTGCTATGGGAAGTCAGGGCATAAATCTCAGACCCATAACTAAAATCAATCCCATTTACAGTCAAACATACAACAGTCAAATTTCAGAAAGAGATGAACAAGAAAGAACAAGGTCACAATTCACCTTATTGCAAAACACTAGCATAAGGCAAGGCAAGGTACAGTTTTTGTGTTACTACAGGTATACTCAGACTTGTCAACCAGAAATTAACTCACAATACAAAGGTCAAGGCCACTGGAAACATCTCTGCAGTGAAGCTTCTGGAAACACCAGTGAAGCCAAACAAGAACATTCAAAAGAAGGGCACACAGTCTTGGGTTTATGTGAGTAAACACTGACTTCTGTTTCCAGCATGACATAGCAGGTTAGTAGCATACTCTGAAATGTATATGAATATTTAAAATGAATGTACTCAGTCCCACTGACCCTATCCACGATTATATTCCTACTGGTGTCCCACAAACACAAGCTTACTGAATGAAACCTGAAGCAGCCCACTTAAAACAAAAAACCCACACACATCACTGCTCCACCACTAAACCTCCAACCATGCCCCAAAATAATGCATTTAAACTTAATTCACAAGTAAACCAGCAACTACTACACACTGAACAGCCTCTCTAAAGCCAACACCGAGTTTCCACTTTAGCACTGTGGGTCTCTATGATACTTCTATGACTGCAGTGGAAGCTTAAGAGCCCAAATACACTGTACTTCAGTCCTCCTATTGCCTGCATTCCATCAACTGACCTTAAAGTTTGATCCAAATGCAGAAGAACATTTTCTTCTTGTCCCTCTTCTCAAGGAAGAAAAGTTTTTTCTAAGCTTATCATAATATCACAACCTGCATTTATAAACAACTGAAAAAATCCCCTCCAGCAGCATTTTCTGAAGTCAGGTATTTTCCATTTTATTAACAAGTTGATTTGTTTCTTCCAGAAAAGTCTACTTAAAACCAACACTTAAACCCCTCTCCCTGAAAAGAATGTTAATTTAAAATGCTATGTTTGTCCCCATATTCCTTGTATACACTTAAAACAACCAGACTTAGAGACAGAAAGCTTGAAAAACAACAATTGTGGAGTTGACAAGGACCACTACACAGCTGAAATTTTTATTCTCTAAAGGAAAAGCAGAACATTTGCTTTGGACAAACACTAATCTTTGGTTTACACTTTGTTCAAAATTGTTGTGCATATTAAACTTGGCTTCTATTAACATTGCTATATTTGCAGTTACAGCAAGCACAGTTCTAGCAAACAAAAAGCACCCAAAACCCCTCTCCCAATACCCCAAATCCACAACCCTTGAAAAAAAATGCACTTCTAATGTTTTATTATTTTGTTAAGTCTCTGGCTTTTTATTGTTTAAAAAAACCACTGGCAAGGATTTCTTAGTTTACAGTCAAAGAAAATACTGCCCAACAACCCCAACTTTGGCCTCCTGGCAGGAGTGCGAGTCAGTTTGCCTTAAAAATTAATAGAGTGGCTAGTCAGTTTAGCAATCCCCAAAATCTCAACAATATACAAAACCTCCTAGCTCACTGCCGGATATTGCAAAACAGACAAGGTTTCCTAAAGCTCTTACTAATAAAAAACACAGTTCAGAGCAGCAGCATTCTAACTTGATTGGCTCCTCCAATTTTTTCCACTGTTTTCCTCACAATATAGTTCTTAATATCAAAAACCTCCACATAACTGGTAGCGAGACAGTCATACTTCTTCCATTAGCAAGTTTTTATTTTACTTTTTCTTTTTGCACATGCCGCGGGGAAACCAATTCACCGCACGTGGTATCACAAGGAAGCAACTTCTGAATGAGAGAAGGTAACCTAAGGAAAAACCTGTTGCGGC
The DNA here is from genome assembly GCA_013399015.1 of Galbula dea. NCBI lineage: Eukaryota > Metazoa > Chordata > Aves > Piciformes > Galbulidae > Galbula > Galbula dea. The sequence continues at coordinate 1,992,573 of VWZX01009193.1, read as the reverse complement.
AAGAACATGAAGATCCTGGAGCTGTGAGCTAAGTGCCCACGCAAAACCCTACGGCTCAAGGCAGGGTTTCCCTGGGGACACCAAGGCCTCCACAGCCGCTCTCGGGCATCTGCCCACGGCCCACACGCCCGCCAGCCAAAGAGCCCGCGAAGCGATGCCGACCACCGCCACCCACCCGAGCCCCAACTCCAAAGAATTAACGAAGCCCAAAACTTCCCACAAGTTTCTACATGCCTCCCGAGGCGGTTTCCACCTCGAAAGCCGAAGCGCCAGCGCTGCTGGGGGCAGCGGGCCGACTCTCGACGGGCCGGGCGCTTACCGGGCAGTGTCGAGCAGCGGGTGCTTGGTGCCCACCAGCTTGCGGACCTGCATGGCGATGTTGCTGAGCTCGTCACTCAGGAGGCACCGCAGACTCATGAAGGACGTCGGGTACCCCACGATCTTCTCAGCCTCCGACACCACCTGGCTCCAGGGCGGGCCGCCCGACGCCAGACACCGGAGGCCGCCGGTGCCGCGGCCCCCGCGCCGCAGCAAAGCGCCCCACATCGCCGCCGGCTTCTCTTTCTCCCGTTACTTGCCCCGGCGGCGCTCCGCAGAGCAAGCCGCAGATGAGCACCCCTCCTCGCTCGCTGCGGCTAGAAGACACCTCCCCCCACTCCTCGCACCCTGCTTTCAGCGGCTGGCTCAGTCCCGGGCAATAGGACCCCGCGGCGGCCGCGCTGCCTGCCCGTATGCCAACCGGCGGCGGCCGGAGCGAGCTCATTGTGCCCTGGGGGCAGCCATCTTGAATGTCGCAAAACACGACGGGCCGTAAAGCGAAGGCGNGCTGTGGTGATTGGGTAGGGGTGTCAGAATTGGCGGTCGTGGATGAGGGAGGTTGCTGTGGTGATTGGGTAGGGGTGTCAGAATTGGCGGTCCTGGATGAGAGAGGTTGATGTGGAGGTTCGACGGGAGTAGGGTTGTTGGAGTTGGGGGTTCCTGGATGGGGGAGGTTGGCGCCGGGGATAGAGGTTCCGATGCCCACAGAGTACATCTCCCTTTTTTCTTCACCTTTAGCCCTCACATTGGGCAACGGTCTACCGTCTCTCATCCCCACTTTGTGCTTGTCACCTCCTAGCCTGGCTATGACATAGGGCCCCGCTGGAGGGGGAGTGCTCCCTGGCTCTGCCAGGCCTTTTGGCTCTTTGGGGATGTCCCTCAGAAAGGGAAGTGCTCTGCCTGCTCCCACTGTTGCATTGAGACTAACGGGGAAGAGAGTTCAAGTTCCCATGTAAAGTGTTCAATGTGCAGTGTTCAGCTGCACTGTCACACTTTCTATTTTCATAATGTATGGGCATCCTTTGTTGTCTTTTCCTGTAGTTTGGGACATGGCACCAGCAGGCCTTTTATTTACTGCATGCTCTGCCTTCCCTTGTAGGTTTGTGCTCTGTTGTGGCACAGCTGAGCGGTTTAGGAACATCCTTGTGAGCTGAAGAGGTACTTTCAGCCAAACGGTTAATGTCAAAAGTGACAACTAATTCTGAGTGCCCAGCTGAAGGCTTCTGGTTCCTGCCATTCTACAGTGTGGTCTACAGTATATCAGGTAGCCTTTCATTTATTCTGAGCACAGCCATCACTGACTGACACCTCTGCAGCTACATGCTCTCAAAACTTTTGTGAATTCAGGGAATGGATTTTCTATATGCCAGAGGAGGAAAATTCACTGGCCATCTTCAGAAACTGGATTTAAGTGATTTCCACCAATACTTCAGTGAGAATATGATCTATCCTGTCTTTGTAATGACTTATCCATTTCTCCTATAACTTCTATGTTTTGTGGGGACAAATCAGGCAGAGTTCTGATGAGAAAACAGTCCTGTTGCCTACATTCATGTGAAAAATGAGGGTGTACACATTTCTTACCTTTACAAATACAAGATAGAGGTCACTTTATTTCATTTGCATTACTCCACATAACTAAAAGGAGTTACATTGAAGGATATTGTAAAAGAAGGTGCAAGCAGAAAACAATTCCATCACAAAGTAAGATGAAGTGCAGTCCAGGGAAGTACAAGTAGCTCCTGAAGTTACAAGGGGGAAGGTGCTAAAAAGGAACACCCTGACCTGATTCCAGTGGCATTGAGAAGGTGTTCTTACACCTGAGATAACTCAAAATGAGCACCAAAACTGAAAAAGTTCCTGTGCTAAAGAAGGGGATTTGACTGTGCATCAGCAATGGCAGGACGTGCCTGTGGCATCTCCCAGGCAGGCTCTCCTAGACTGGAGAGGCAAGAACCTGCAAAAACTGGACTGATGATAGGAGAATTACTGTTCTGGTGGCAAATCCTGGCTCTCTGTGCTGCCTGTCTCTGAGAGAATAAAGCTTTGCTTTGAAGGAGCTGCCATTGAGTCAGTATAGTTAGCTAGTGTCACAGAACAAACTGTTGCTAAATAGGGAGTTTCAGCTCATAAACAGTCTAAAAATGACAGACTGCAGTAACATGTTTCTGTGCAGAAAGACTAAGCTAATGAGAATTGCTGGAGGGACACACTTGAGAGGAGCTACCAAGGCACCTCATCCTGTAATGGTGACAAGTTTCTTGATTCATTTCCTGAGCCATATTCATTCTTGCACTTAATGTGTAAGTATTCTGTGAAAACTAACATGGTTATGCAATTAAAGTCTGCTTAAAATAATACATATGAACTGGGGAGTATTAGGATCTATGGGCCACAAACCTACCATCTCCTAATGTGTGAGACTTGAGCTTTTCAGAAACACTGTTCTTGGTGTTAGCCTAAGAAACTGAACACCTCTGCCCCCTTTATGTGGATTTCTCCTAAGTCCAAATGGTTCAGCACTAGGGCAAGACCCTTGCTATCCACAATGCCACAAAGAGCCTCCTCAGGATTCACTGCCAGTAGGTTGATGTTCTTTAAATGCAGCAGTTGCTGGAGAAATAAACATACATTTTGTCAGTGAGTTTTTACAGTTTTGTGTTGTTTTGCTTTGTTTTTTACAACAGACACTCTTTGAAAAGATTATACTGTAATACCCAAGGACCTTTGTCTCTCAGCCTTCATCTCCTCCTGTTCTCTTACCAATGTAACAGTCTTACTTCAGTAGCCCCTTTTTGACTCCTGGTCCAAGTTCATGGTTTCTTTCTCCCAGCCTCCTCACTTTTTCACTTCAGTCCCATCCCTGCTGGCTACTGTTGCTTCATTCTTGTCACAGCCTCCTCATCTTTTCCTCATTGGGTTCCACTCATCCTCTTGCCTGCACAGCCTGCATCCTACTCATGGACTCTTCTTTTCATGCATGTTTATGGGTGGGCCTGTGGGGAGCAGCAGCAGAACCTCTCTCAGTTCTTGTGCTTGCTTCCACAGAGACCTGTGTGGCTAGGAGAAGCCATTGCCACAAAGTCTTGCCCATCCCCAGTAAACCTACAGCAGATGTCTATTACTGTTGAACTTTTCAGACAGTGTAATGTGGAAAACCATCCTGCCCAGAGGTCTGTATTTAGGTTTTTTAATGGAAACAGCCTGAGACATTTGCCACCCATCAAATCCTTGGCAAATCCTTTGCCAAGTTTCAGGTTTAGAAAGTTTTTCAGTCTTGCAGTCCAACAATATCTTCTAACACAAGCAAAATGTACTTTTTGCCAACCTCATTTTGCAGACTGACTGAACTCTTCTAAAAATCAGCTGCAGGCTGACACACCAATCACAGAAAAAATCATTACAAATTAGCTAATATTTGACAGCTGCAAGCATCAAAAGCCAAGGTTTTGCAATGAGTAATGATGGACCAGCTTGCACATACATTGCTGCTTGCACTGCCTGTAATTTAGAGTTTCTCAGTTTTTCTCTCTTAAAACAAACAGAAGTGAAAGTATAATGTACTTACCATAGTTTAAGTTTGGACAAAACTGCATGCCTTTTTGGGTTTGGAGGTTTTGCCTTTTTGGGTTTTTCTTTTTCCTTCTTGGCTTGTTTCCCCTCAGGATTCCTGAGAAAAACCCACAGTATTTCAAGAACTTCAGTGACTGTGCAATAGATGTGTCTGTTTCTTTAGAGTCTTAAGTAGAGAAGAAAAATGAAGCTTTTTTTTAATCTATCAATTGACTTTGTTCAGTTTCCTCAGGAGGAGAAAGAAGCCTCTGCAGGGGCCCAGTATCAAAGTTGAAGAACAAACATGAAAGGTGAAGAGACACTTCTGTTTACATCAGTATGTTCTGGACTAATGTACCAGAGAATACATCAAAGCCACTGGTAATGCCAGCTCTGGGTATCTTTTGTAATAGATGAAATGTGGAAACATTTTCCTGGCTGCCATCTAAAGTAAAGCAATTGCAAAGCACTCTCATTCGATTGGGAGCATTTGACATTTCAGTCTTTCATAGTTACTTGAGCCTTTTCCAAAATAAATGATGTCCATAGGAGGATGAGACTAGCAATGCTAATCTGTTATACTAACTGTGCTGTCTAGAGAACCTGATCTTATTCTAGATGTTGCTTAGTTTTTTATGATGTTAAAGCTTAGGTGCTCTCTAAGGCTGTTTACAAAAATGAAGACTAACAGAAATATGGCTGTTCCTTCCAAAGCATCCAGGTAGTTGTCTCCCACTCCCCTCCTCATACACACAAAGAATTGATTTACTGCATAACATCCTAGGGAAGCAGACAGTTATGATGGAAGTCAGGAGGTTTAAGAAAGAGGTTGTGTGATTTGTCCAAGGCTTTGCAAAGGCCCTAAGGCAAACTGAGAAAAGAATCCCACTTCTCTTGACCTCATTGTCTGTGTCTTGTCTACAAGCCTGCCTGTCTTCCTGCTAGCTGACAGGCTACCAAGAAGGATGAAGGCCTTATTGATCCTGTAGTTAGACACTGAAAAACCAGCATTGTTTGACATCAGCTGATTTCTTTAGGAGTCATATCCCTTGGACAGAATTTGGCACTAAAAGGTATTCATTTTTAAGCCTAAATATACCTACTGAGGTATCAATCTCAGAACATGATGTGTTGCTGGTTAATAAATGATAATAAATGCATAATTGTTTTGACTTTAATAAATAGAGCTGTGATCTACAGAGGTCCTGTTCAGGAGGAGGTGTCTGTTACCCTTTTCACTCTGCATCCAAACTGCAGTGGTACAGTCACTCATCGGTGCATGGCATGAATGAGAAGCCAAAGCTCCCAGCAGCTCTCAGCAGCGCTGTGCAGGCTGTGGGACCTGTCCCTCCTGTGCCACACACTGGCAGAACACAGCTCTCTTCTCACTGCCTCCTCAGCCAGCACTGCAAAGAAACCAAAGTCAGTTGAAATCCCTCAATTTCTGCAAGCTGAATAGGAGCAGGAGCAGATCAGTGTGCAGCTGCTAACACCTCTCCTTCACAGAGTCACTCGTTTTTCACCTCCCAACCCAGTTTCAACTGTGACAGCCTCTTGGGCCATCTCCTCTGATGGCCAGTGCTCCACTCAGGGGAATTTGGACAGTGGCTCTCAAAGCAGCAATGTTGTGGAGCCCAGTAATCTACAGGAGGAGGAGGAAGATGAGCACAATGTTAGTTCTGGTCATATGCAATTGAAGCTGACAAAGCATCCATCATCCTGTACAGTGTTAGCCTTTAAATATTCAGCTTTATCAGTTCCCCCATTCCTAATCCATCATTAACCACCCCATGATGCCTCAGCTGATTAGCCCCACCTCTGCAGCTTGGCAACCCATTAACTATTTATTATTTGTATTTAATTGAACCCTGGTAGTGGTAGAAAACTCCAACCAGACACATTTCAAAGCTGTAACAAAGGAGATGGTCTCTTGCCTAAGGAGTTCATGGTCTGGGCAGGGGTGAAATGCAGCAAAGAGGAAATGACAACCATGTTGAACAAAGGCTTACTCACATGCCCTCTATTGAAGCCCCTGCTCCACAAATCTATAGACTTTCTTTGGGTTTTTTTTCACAGTGAATTCCATCTCAGCGTCCCTTAAAAGCACAGATGATGTGATTTGGGAGAGTCCAGCAGAAAAAAAAATGGGATTTTGTCTGTTAGGTGAAAAGAAGATCAAAAAACTCTACCTAAATCATTCCCCAATTACTAGTTAGTGATGCAATCCAGGGACTGAAGTCGTAGTATAGGAGGAAACTGGCAAACACAGACAACACACACATTTTATATGGATTTGAATAAATAAATGGGAGCATTTCTCAGTTAAAATGCTTATTTCTCAGGTACTAAATATATGTAATTTATGAAGTGGTGTTTATATTTTGCTGCTTGCTATTATCATGTGTAATCAAAGCACAGATATAATAGTAAATGTTCTTTTCTGCTCATAATGCTGGTTTGAGGAGACAAGATCTGGACTCCTTTTTCTGTCTTTATTTTTTCACTCAGACAGGAAGCTATGTATTCTCCACTGAGGCTGGCTGCACATTTCCTCTGAAATAAACTTTGCAGAAGTCACTGGTGCCTTTGTTACCTCCACCTGGGTTTCTGCACATTTCTAGTTCTGAGTGCTCTTTGAAGCATGCCTGAAAGACCCAGTCCCTGAGAAAGCCACTAGCCACTCCCTGAGCAGTGCTGGGCATCATGAGCACTGTGCCCCAGGGCCTCGGCTCTGGCTTGCTTTTTACTGATCAACTTTAAAGCCCAGAGAACTCGAGGAAATGGTTTTCTAAAGGGCTTCTCTCCCTCTGTGCCCACTCACTCCCTCACTACCAGGTGAAGAGTAATGCCTGTCTGGGAACCGACCCTCAATGTATGGAAGTCAATCTGGATGATCAAGAAAATGGGTTTAAGGTTTGAGTTAGAAAAGCCAAGTGAAAAAAAATGACTCTGAGGAAGTTAAAAGCAGATAAACAAAGGTGTTCACCTATGCTATACTGTACATTCTATGCACTTTCCCCTGGTCTAGGCAAACTCTTCTGTTTAATATGGGTGTTTTTCAGTATAATTCCCTCTGCTTTTGAATTTATCCTGATGACAGTCTGTTGGAGACAAGGAGTGATGACCCTCAGGGTACAAGAGGTGATGCATTTATTTTTACCTAGCACTTGACTCCCTTGCATCTGTTCTCTTTTTAAACCCTATAATTAAAATGCCTGCCTGCCACTTTAGGACATGCTCTAGAATTATTAAAATTTGAACATTGTAGCCATCATAGTTCCTGCTGCTGTACAAAAGGAAGAACAATTGATCTAGGCCAACATACTTCAGTAAGCTATAGAAGGAAAACCATAAGCTACTGATGCAAAATAGACTGTAAGAGTGTTGAATCAGATGAAAAGAGCATCTGAGGTAATATACCCTCTCTGATAAGAGCCCATATGAAGTGCTTAAGAGAAGAGAATGAGAACTCCAGGAAGTATGTCCTGTGGCATGTCTGCCCACCTTCCAGCTGACCACACTTGAGAGAATTCTTCAGCCTGTTGCTCCAACAAGTCTATCATATTTAATAAACAGAAATGGATCTGTTTTCCAGAACTTCCAAGCCTGGCTTTTCTAAGCTCTTCTTTGAATCAGTTTAGACTTCTGCTGCCCCAAACATGCTGTGGACATGCGTTCCACAGTTATATTATGGGTTATGTGGACAGCCCCTCACTTCATTATGTTTATGTTAAGCATTCTAACTAATAGTTAGCATTCAGAGCCAATGAGGACTGCCCAAGGTAGTCTAAGAAGCCTTGAACAATATCTCCATCTCTTTCTGGTTTATTAATTCCCCTCATCTTCCTTTTTGTCTCTCTCATTCCCTCTTTCTTGTATCCTCCTGTTATCTCTGGAGGGTGTTATGAGCTACCCAGGCACCTGATTTACAAATGCATGCCTGTTGCCTACCAAAATTCACATGGCAGAAAGCATGGCAGCCCTTCAGAGACACACTCTTCACAGTGATGTCTTTTGCTTATAAGTTTAGTCTTAAGCTTGGCACCTTGGCTCCTTTCTGAGCTGCCAAGTGCTGGTGACCTGGTTTTCAGAGGTGCTTAGCACCCATCACCTCCCGGGGAGAGCTGCAGGCACTTGATGTGCACAAGAGAACACTTTTATGCAAAGCATCAACTTGGCTCTGGGCACTCAAGTATTAAATTGTTCTTCTGGATTCAGCTTCACAGTGTAGTGGCACAGGAAATCATCAGCCCTGGAGTGAAATTATGAACCTTAGGACTGGCAGTGCAATGCTTACTTATGATGATTTAAGAGAAGCAGTCCTCTGGAATTAAATATTACTAAATGTGACTCTTCCCATTTTTTCAGGATCAGTGGCAGATGCTACAGAGGACAGTCATCTTACAGACTTTCTGCAGGATAAGTTTTGTAGATCATTGCTATATCAGGAGTCCTGCTTGGACATCTGACTTTCAGCTTTGTTTCTGTTTCCACAGTAAAACACACCAAAGCTTTAGCTTACATGTTCACCTGCACAATCATCTGATAGATCCATTTTCCATCTGCCCTATCATTTTTCTGCTTTCTCTGTACTTCTTTCACTCTTGGAATTTTCTCAGACCAATGCTCTAGCCAAAAGTCTTTTTTTCTTTCCCTCAGTGTACTCCTCTTTGCATTTCTTGTTGCTTTCTCGCCACCTTTCTATGTGTCAGCCTTGTTCCAGTTCTTCTCCCCAATGGCATTCAGAGCTCCTGCTCCTTCCCTGCACTCTCACCATTTTAAGCTGCTTTCCCACATGCTCCCTTTCACAGCACACCTTCCTTCCACTGATCTCCGAGGCACAGATGCTTGTTCGCTTCCCATGATGGCAACAACAGCTCGAAAAGAAACACATCATCTCCCCTCCTGCAATTCATGCACAAATGCCTGGCATGTGCTGCCTGGAGAAAGCCTTTCAACTTTGGATTTCCTTGCCATTGTAGAATCTGTGAACGAGGCTGATAAGTTACAGCTTTGGCACTTATTTGAAATAACTTTATTTGCAGCCAACTGAGGCAAAATCTGTCAATGGTGTCGTCCCTGTGTTCTCTCAAAGGTCATTGGTGTTTTGTGAGTGAGCTCAAAGTCAAGCTGGTTCTAAGGGAGGCTCACATTTCATTTCTTTCCAAGAAGGTTAGGTTCTAATGGTGACAGGACTGTCCTACAAGACATAAGAGCTGAGTTCTCGTTGAGGCCACGAGACCCTTCAAGTACATGTGTTTTGTCACTTTATCTCTCTCCTGATGATTTCTCATCTGCAAAACAGCTATAATACTAACTGGTAGTTGTAATACTAGTTAACAACAGACAGGAAGATCCCAACTAATCTAGGTTTTGAAATTGGCCTTGCACATGTTTTTGGTGTTGGCATTTCAGGTAAAGCAAATAAACCTCAGTCTACAACTCCTCGTGGCGAGGCTTAAGAGGCACTAGCTGTGACACACTTAGAATATGCAAGAGGCAATTTCTCATGCTGTCCTAGGGGCTGAGAAGAAGCAATAATACAGAGCCCTAGCTCTGCAAGCCAACTGAATTGCTGTCTGAGCTTGCAGGAGTGGTGGTGCACCTGAGGACCTCTGGTGCTACTCGGAATAAACCACAGCATGGCACACGACATGGATGTGGGCAGGATTTCAATGGATGGAGTTCCTGACCCACACCTCCCAAAGCTGAAGTCTTGTGGCAAGACTTTGCTGGACCAGCTGGGTGGGATAGAAGTTTTATGTGACCATCTCTCATGAGCACCCTCTGGTGATCTGAAAGGGAGTGGTGAGGACCTGTCAATCCTGCTTTAGCTAGTAGTGTCAGGTAAATCAATGGATAACCACACATGACTTCAGGATTTTCAGCTAGAGGTGGATACATTGATCTTGTTTCAAGGCAAGAAATCCTACCTGTGTAGGGCAGGATTCTCAGGTCTCTCTTTGAGCAAAATATGGGTTTATTTATGGCAGTAAGAGATATAGATTATTATCATTGCAGTTATGTGCATGATTTAATTAGAAAAGCAACACAGTTCAGGAAAACAAAACCTTTTCAGATAGAAGTTATAGTAATTACCTAAAAGATCATAAATCAAACCGAATAAATTGCAGGAGAAATGGGCTGACAAGAATCTCATGAAGTTCACCGAAGAAATGTGAAGTCCTGCACCCAGAGAGGAATAATATTTGTAGAAATACAAGTGGGGGACTGGCTAGAAAGCTGCTTTGTTGAGAAGGCCCTGAGGACCCTGGCATTCGACGAGCTGAACATGAGCCAGCAGTGCACCCTTGCAGCAGAAAAAGTTGGGGTGAGTTAGGAAGAGCACTGCTGGCAGGTGGAGGGAGATGATCCTTCCTCTCTGCTCAGCCCTGGGGAGGCATGTCTGGAGTGTTGGCTCCGGGTCTGGGCTCCTCAGACTAAGAGAGACATGGGCACACTAGAACAAGGGCAGAGAAAGGCCATGGGAGTGATGAAAGGATTGGAGCACCTGATGTATGAGGAGAGGGGGACAGGTTTGGGGTTGCTCAGCCAGGAGAAGAGAGGCTCAGGGGGGATCTGATCAATGTGTATAAATAGCTGGGGAGTGGGGGAGAAAGTAGAAGTGATGGAGCCAGGCTTTTCTCAGCGAAAGGACAAGGGGCACATCAGCACAAACTGAAACCCAGCAAATTCCATTTAAAGATAAGAAAAAGCTTTTTTTCCTGCAAAGGTGGGCAAACACTGGAACAGGTAGGCCAGAGACGCTGCAGAGCCTCCATCCTTGGAGGTATTCAAAACATGACTGGACACAGAGCCAACCTGCTCTGCTTTGAGCAGGGAGGTCGGACTCTGTGATCTCTAGAGGTCCCTTATAACCTCAACAACCTCCCTTTGATTTGCTGGATAAAGAATATTTTCCTATACTCAAAATACTTGCCACATCCAAGTCCTGAATCTATTTCCAGTAGGCATTCCCAAGATATCTTTGGGGTTCTTTTGACAGACTTTTCACCACAGTGATGTGAAGGAATTGCCATTATATATTAGGAAGTGTAAAATTCATGTAAACATAACTGAGAAGATCAAGAGATTGAATCACATGTCATGTAGGATTGTGGTGAGATGCTGGCAGGAAAGCAGGAATTGCAGTAAAGAGTAATTGTCAAATAATGACATGTCAAAGCCCAACTTTACCCAAGTCTAAATCATTTAGTGTATGTCACTGTAGGTGCCTTGACATGTTTCTTAGGGTCCAGGAAATAAAAGAATAACCACTGTATCTTCTATATGCAATGCAGGAGGTAATTTGGACAAAATGATACAATGTTTTTGAAAGCATGACAAGAAAATGAAGGCTGAAGAAACTCCAGAATGACTTTTGTGAATGAAAAGAACCTGTAATTGTTTTCCATCCCCTGACAGATGTTACTTAAACTGACATACTATATCATGCAACAAAGCTCACAAGGGAAATGCAGGGTTATGAGAAAATGTATAAACCACCATCTTTAATGCAAAAAATTCTTTCATTCTTCACAGAAACACAAGGAGAGGAGGGATGCCTTTTAAGGAAGAACTTGATGTAGAGTACTGTAATAATATTTTCAGGAATGTATCAGCACCATTGAGCTGTTAAAAAGAAAGAACAGAGTTAAAAAGAAGGGAGAAATTTCCAATGTATCCCTATGCCACACAGCCTCTCCCCTTCTCCTCCTGTCATTGTAGCATGTGGGACACTTACCTGTTTCTTTAAAGTGAAAACAAGAAGACTCTCTCCTGCCTTCTCTTCTGTGTGCAGTAAGAGAATGGGAAGGGGTGGAAATGGCTGTTGTTGAGAAATGACAGGTAAAGAAATGAGTTTGCCTTGACTGTATATATCCTCAGTTTACCTCAGAGGGAGCTTTACAGCTGTGGGACAGTACAAGTCTCCACTGGTTTTGCTCTGGCTTTGACAGTTCCCTGCTTTCAGGCATGTGAGAAACAGGCATAGAGAATAGCAGAGTCTTGGGTACTTCAGACCTTCTTCAAAGTGGCCTTTGGAGGTCAGCATTTTGGGTGTCAGCCAGAAGGAAACAAGAAGCCCTCAGGAAAGCAGGGCTTGGTGTATGCTCTTATGAACCTGTATGACTAAATGAAACTTTTCAAGTTCCCTAAGTTTCATTCAGAGGTACAGTCCTTAACCACAATGAAGTCTAGAGGTTGCCCATGTATAGTCTGTCACAGCCAAGTTCAAGACTGGTATAATATGTCTAAGTTTCTTGCTCATCCATAGGTCCTTCATTTTCCTCTACCTGATCTTTGGCATTATATTTGGTCTGAGTTACCGACTAACCACAGTGGATGGATGGGCTGTAGCAGGAGATGGATGATAAAGATTTTTCCCCAGAGTCAATACTGGTGTCCAGGACATATTTTACTAATTTGGTTTTTAATGCATTGCTGATACCTTTTTAAAGGTTTCCTATTGATTGATCTTTAATGGTGTGGGTGTTCTCTGATGCTGAAGAAGGAAAAGTAGTTCTCCTTGCTTACTTTTGGTGTAGGGAGCATGAAAAATGAAACAAGACACCAAAAGGCATTTTTAACAGAAGACTCAGAAGTATTTAACAAAGAACCAGAGAAACAAGTTAACCTTGCTTTCTGTTTATGAAGTTATGTGAAGTTTCATGCAAGAACAATCATTAATTAATGATTAAGTTAAATAAAGTGTTTTTTTCTGTTTGCCAGAACTTTATAAAGCATTAACAGTATTAAGACCCTATCTTGCCATTAATCTGTACAGATTTGACACTGATACCCTAAATCAGCACAAAAAAATGAAATATTAATCAATATTAAATACCTCCAAACATTTCCAGACCTTCTTATTTGGAAAGCTGCCACTACTCCCATTTCAACTGCCATACTGTGTCTGCTTTGGAGAGGGAATCTCTTGACATTCTCCAGAACAGCCTCTAATGGTCTAAGGAAACTGTGGATTGAGATTAGTATCCACAACAGAAAGGAATCTACAGACACTACTGTGTGTGAGTAATGCTTCAGGCATTTGTCCAAGCTCAGTAATGAGTGGAATGTATCCCTTCACAAAGGTATGGGTGAAATAACATCACTGCACTGGAAGTGGGGATTGGGTGAGTGGAAGTGGGGGAGAAGTTCACACGTGTGTTTTCCATGGGTATGAAACTGGTTGGCTGTACATCAGAAAAGAAAAAAAAGATTGGAAGCCAATATTTGAATTAGCCAGTGCATTTACTTGCTTCTGATGGCATAAATAATCTATCATCTTAGTCTGCTGTACAAAAAGCCAAAGGAACACTTCAACCTCTAGTCAAATGAAAACAAAAATCAGCATAACAGTGCTTTTCTATGAACACACATAATGAATCTCTTTGTTTAATTAAACACTTCAGCAAACCAATACATGAATTTAAATTGCTGTTTGCTATGGCTTCACCTCAGATACAGGTGAAATGAGAATAGTTTAGCTTGTGAAAGACTGACTAGACATGCTTTCCAAAGTGACTGGCATTACTAAGCAACCTGATGGAGAGCTGACAACACCTTGGCAAGCAGGGAACAACAAGGCAAATTATTGGCAATATTAAGAGTTAAGAGCAGCATCTTTATTTTGGAATGTTATTCGGAAAATATGTGTCTGTTATTTGGAAAAAAAACACAGAGACCTCCCTTTTTACCTCCAGCTTTCTCCCTGGAGCTCTGGGTGTACATGTGTGTTTACACGTGCACTCACGCACGCAGACGTGTCCTTCCAGACGTTTTGGTGTCCCAGGTTCCATGATGCGTTTCCCACCGTGCTGAGGAGCAGAGGAACAGGAGGGGGAGCTCTCGCCGCAGCCGCCGCGGCGGCAGCCCGGATCGCGCTCGGCAGGGATGCTGCAGGGGTCTCGGTTCTTTCTCCTGCCTCCCTCCGGGCAGCACAGACCGTACGGTAGTTACTCTGCTGGTTCCAGTTTTGACTCTGAGAACCGTCACGTCGTTTCCAGTGTGCCCACGAAGTGCCATTTGTTTGATGCCGTTGCCTTTCAAAGCCTTTCTCTGCAAAGCCGTCGTGCTGCTTTACATATTTACCAGCTGGAAACTCAGACCTGCTTGTTTATCTCTGCTCCCGCAGGCAACAACGAGAAGAAATAGCTCAGTAATAGTGTTAGAGACAGTTACACATTAATAAAGACAAACTGAAGAACTTAACTTATAGCTTAGAACTTAGTATATAGGAAGCTTAGTATACAGAAAGTGTCACAGAATCACAGAATGCTAGGGGTTGGAAGGGACCTCTGTAAAACATCTAGTCCAACCCCCTGTCAAAGCAGGATCACCTAGAGCAGTTTGCACAGGGTGGCATCCAGGTGGGTTTGGAATGTCTCCACAAGTGGAGACTCCACAGCCTATTTGTGCAGCCTGGGCCACTGCTCTACCACCCTCAAAGTAAAGAGTTTCCTCTTTAAGTCTAGATTGAACCTGTGTTCAAGCTGGTGCCTGCTCCCTCTTGTCCTGTCACTGGGCACCGTTGGAAAAAGCCTGGCCCCATCCTCCTGCCATCCACCCATTAAGCATTGATAAGCATTGATAAGATCCCCCCTCAATCTTTTCCAGGCTTTCATGTTACCTAAGAAGCAACTCTGGTAAATGGACAGGTGCCCTTTTGAAACATATAAATACTAATAAATACCAATATGAATAATAGAACATAAATCAAACCTGGAGTAATTTATTTCAGGCAACTCATTTGCATATCTCTTTTTACAAACCATATTTGTTTTTCAGAGGTCCAAGTTACTGCACTTGCAAAAACCAAAGTGCAAATTCAGACCTGGAAAGGCAGAGCCACAATAGAACAAAACCACAGAGGTTGGCAGAGCACCTTGTGTGTAAAATACGTTTGGTCAATGGAGGGGAAGGCTCAGGTTCTTGCCATGACTCAGATATAGCAGGGACCCCAACCTCAGTCTCACAGGTGACATAGTGACCACCAAAAGACAGATCACGTGGCTTTTTAGTTGCCAGCTTAGAACGTAACTCAAAAGTGAAGCAAAAACCTACCCCAAACCCCTTCAACAGGCAAGAGAGTGAGAAGCTTACTCTCCTGCACTATGGTTAGAGCATGCACTCCCCGTGGGAAGCCTCATATGAAGTTCCTTTCAAGAGAAGTTACAACAAGGAGTAGCAGCTTTCCCCCCCCCACACTAATTTTCTTATTTTTCCTTTGAAGGAAAATGGAAATGTACTTGGAAAACTGCATTTTTTTAAAAGAAAGGAAGATTTGTGTTTTCCAATGCACACTCTATAACAGAGTGACTTAAAATCACCTTGGAAATGTCACAAGGAATTTGGTCTAATTTAACTCAGGAGCAAAACATTCACAGATTTCCACAGGATCAGGATTTCATCTGTGGTTGATAACTGCTTACTGGTAGCATGTACCCCAGTACCTATATCTAGTAAAATAAATGTGAGCAGCCACACTGATCCAATCAGCAATATTTATTCACCTGCTTAAGGCCTTTGCAGAATCCATACTGAGCACTGCTGAACAAGGTTTCTTGACCAAAAACACAAGAAATACATGCTGTCACAGTTCAGTGAATGTATTTAGTGTTAGGGTCCCTGTAATGTAAATACCAGATTTAGTTTCTTGTAAGTTTTTGGAGGTGTTCAGATCAATGCCATTGTATGCCTGAGAAATTTAGAGCTCCCATAGATTCTGATATTCTGCCTTTCCTTATGAGTTCACAAGCTACCATTAGAAAGTAAAAAGGTTCCTTTTTGCTAGTCTTTCCATCCCTGGCAACAAGGGGAATTATTTGACCATTTCCAAAACTTATTTCAGGATCTACAATGTTTGTCAGATAACATCTGAGCACTCTAAATGCATGAACTTCTGTGGAGACAGTTGATGGTGCTCCATATGCTATCACTAGAAGAACAACTTTCCAAGAATATGTAGTATAATAATATGCAATATGTGAAGGTAATAACAGCTCTAGTAAAATAGGAATCATGACAGTTGCAGAAATAATCTGCTATGATAGAAGAGATCAAATGACAAAGAGATATTATTAGGACACAGAGAGGTAGAACTTCTGTATACATCCAAAGCCTGTATTAGATACTGCGGAAAACAAGATATACTCTAATACCATGGCTTTCCCCTGGTGGTTGATGAGGTATTGGGGGTACTGTAGGCTGTTTCAAAGAGCTTACCAGAAGGAGCTCAGAAAAAGTGAGCCTGCTGTCAAGCTCAGTACAGCCAATTGTAAGTTCACATCTCCATTCAAAAGTATTTGGAGTGTGCAACTAGTAAAACCCTAACTCGAAAACCACTGGTTTTGGTGCCCCAGAAGTGAGGATCAGCATTCAGAACTGGTGGTGAGATGGGTGGGAAGTGCTTTGATTTACAACCAAACCTTCAGCTGTCAGTCAGGAAGAATGGAATGACAGATATGATCCTGAAGACATTCTTTCTGATCTTCTCACAGTAACCTGCTGAAGACAATTTGCATCATCTGGGCTTGCAGATACACTCTCCAAAGTCCTTTCCAGTATTAAAGGAAATGCTGTTTATGTTGGGATTTTGGGATTAACCTTTTCTGTCAGATTATCAAACTGCTGAGTTTATGCAGCAAAACACTACTTTATTGCAATCTATACAATAAGGGTTGAGAAGTAGTTTTCAGATGTTTCACTGAACAAGAATCATTTGACTCAATACTCTGTTTAGCAGAAGTTGTCATTAAAACTCTGTCATCAGCTATACAGAGAAACTAGTGATATGTCCCTAATACAAGAAATAATTTTGTCTGTTGCATTAGAATGACTTCATGTATCAGCAAGGTGCTGGCTGTTCAAAGCAGTGTAGTTGTCTGAAACAAAAGGTTTCAAAGAGGCTCTGAGGCTACATGAGATTGTGTAGCCTTCCCCTCATGTTGCCTGTCTTATCCCTGCTGTGTGAGAGAATACATTGAGATTCTGGGAATATCTCCTGTACTTGATGAGAGCTCAACTCCACTGATTTGTTTGTAATAGAATATGGTGAACAAAACATAGAGATGAGGTGGTAGGGCACAGAAGGAGGGAAACCTCCTTATCAAGCACTATCCTTTGGAGGTAACCTGTGGATTAATGTTAGCTTCCTCAAGATACAGAACTCACTGTATTTTAAAATATTACAGGCAAGAAAAAAAAAAAAATCTCAGTTTCTTCTCATGCTTGCTGCTGGTGAGCCTGAGGCCAGACCTTGTGTTCCTGGGGTGCACAGAACGAACTGAGCTCATGGCCCTCTCTGAAGCTGACTCCTGCAGCTCCTTGGTGCTGGCAGAGCCTTCTTGAGGGTCCCATGAGGTCCTTCTAGTCTTTAAAAATGAACAATCAGATCTGTTTTTTTCCCAACATCTGCCTGGTTCTTTCAGGCAGTGAGGGGAGTGGCAGAACCTTTGCTTCACAACGGCCGTGACCTTACCACTGCGGATGGGCTCTAGGATTTGACAGACTGAGGTCTGGTTGCTATCGCACGTTTTAATGCTCGCTGCTCTTAACAGCTAAGACTATGCAAAATCCCAGTTTCTTCTTATTTTGCTTGCCACAGGGGGAAATGTGCTGCGTGCCTCTAATCACTCTCCCACCTGAGTCAGGCGAGCAAGGCTCATTTGAGTCACGAAACGAGCAGAAGAGTTGTGCCCAACTTTTCATACTGAAAAATGTCAGTGATTTAAAGCTTCAGAAACAGAGAATGTAAATGAGACATTGTTGCACGCAAAACGAACTTATCTTTGACAGGCTAAACAGAGATTTCTATGGGGAGCCAACTCATACCCGCACGGAACACAGTTTATCTTTCGACTGTGCAGTTGTTTTGTGTTTTGTTTTTTTTTTAAATATAATTTTAAGGTGTACCGCAGTGATAATGAGAAAAATCGTACCGTTACAATTTCGCCTAATGGAACAATGGACACCCCCGTACCGTACTGCATTGTATCGAGTAATAAGGGACTGCCAGGGACCAGGAAAGCACAACCCAGGAATAATCGATGTATCCCCCACAGCGTGTACTGTAATCCAGCACCTCGGCGCTGAAGCGCGTCCCACCAAACCATTCATCCTCACCTCCCAGGAGCGGATAAAGGCAAAAAACCCACGAGTAATCGCACCTCGGCCACGGTGGAGAGCCCTGTCTGACTGCTTCGGGGACGGGACGGGCATCGTGGTGAGTGCGGGGGGCCAGGCGGGAGTGGTGGGGGGAGCGCGGCCGCGGGGACAGGCCGGACGGCCCCGGCCCTGTGCGTGAGGGCACACGGGGCCTCCTTCCCTCATCTCGGCGGGGTGGGGGGGCGAGCGGCGTACCGCCCCCTCCGCTCCGCCCGGGGCTCGCCGCGGCGCTCCCCCTCCTCCCCCCTCTCCGA
>VWZX01009193.1:1855076-1974276 GCA_013399015.1 Galbula dea | reverse complement strand
CCCCCCCCGCGCCCCTCCCGGCCCCCCCAGAGCACCAGCAGCCATTTCATCTCCACCACCAAGTAGGCGCAAAAAATGGCAGAAATGGAGAAAGAAGGGAGACCTCCCGAAAATAAAAGGAGCAGGAAGCCGGCTCACCCGGTGAAGCGGGAGATCAACGAGGAGATGAAGGTAGGTGCCCTGTGATGGGGAAGGGAGCGGAGGTGTCCCCCACCCCCCCCGCTCCCCCTTGCCTCCGTGCGTGGAAATGGAATAAGAAAGGATCTCTTGTCATTTTTTTTTTTTTTGTAGGATGCACTGAATGTGTCTCAACTCCGCCTCCTGGGCTGAAAACAGAGACGAATTCACAGGCTGCAAATCCTGTTCATTGACCAGCTTTGATTTATTTATTTTTTTAAAAAATAACTCTCCCTCGTTGGGCTTTTAAGCTCTTTGGGTGCCAGTGATGAGCCTTTTTTCCCCCCTTTCTATAGCCATCCCCTCAGGTAGCTGAGAAGCCCTAAAGTTAGGGAAGAAAGGGACCTCTTTTAAACACTGTATTTATCTCCTTTTTCAGTAGCCAGCTGCAACTGTGTAATTAAATTGTCAGAGTGCAATGTCCGGGTCTGAGCCGTGCATCACTCCCGCACTTGAGCGCGCGGGCTCTGTTGTCCCCTTGTCCCTCTCCTCGCCGTGCTCTGTTTCGCACTTCCCCACAGCGGCAGAGGCGTTGTGGAGAGGTGGTGGTTCGAGGGCTGCTTTCGATGGAAGCCCGTTTGTCGTGCCTAGAGGCTGTTCTGCCTGATAGGAACCGCTGCCAGTCCAGCTGTGTACTGGAGGTAGCACTTGAGGCTGCTGCTCCAGGTGTTAGGGTGGCTGCGATCGCACAAAAACGTTATTTCGGGACTTCTTTTCTCCCCAGGTTGCTGCTTCAGGCTTGACCGGTCCGATTTCTTTGCGCCCGTTTTCCACCTCTGTTCCTTGTCTGTTTGTTTTCCGTCTCTAATTCCCCAAAGTTGGGAACAACATATTGCGAGACTTCAGCTGAACTTGTTGTTGTTTGATGCGCAGATAAAAGTGACTACAACGGCATTGCCTGCTTGTGAGATAAAGCTGCTGACATTTAATTAGAATATGTCACTTATTAAGAGGCTGATTGTAAATGGAGGACTGCCTGGAAAATGTCACACATTCACATAGTATGCATTCTATACAGGCGGGTATATAAATGTGCTCGATGCCCAGTGAAAATATCTTGGCTTTCCGGAGCATTGATCTCCCCATGTAAAATTAAACGGGAATGCACGATCCCCTCCCCTCTCTCCTCTTTTGCACACCACTAATTACGGTTAGGTGCCCTTTCCTGCCTAAGGCAGGCATTCTTGCTCCCGCTGCCTGCCTAACGAGCGTGTAGGTTGATGGCTGGACTTGATGATCTTCGAGGTCTTTTCCAACCTTCATGGTTCTGTGTGATTCTGTAAGAACACAGTTCTGCAGGCACACCAACTGGAAATGTGGAGGAGAGCTGTATCAGGGTAACAAGCAGAGGAACGTGTGGGGTGCATCTCTTTGGAAACAAACAATGCCACTTTCAGGTCCCGAGGAGTGGTGTTACTCTTTGCAAGATATTTGACACATCCTGTTTTGGGAGAGAGTTCTGTGCAGGCACCGGGGACTAAGAGTCATTGCTTGCTGTAATCCCACGTAGTTTTGAGCACTGCAGAAGGTCTGTAGTACAGGGCATTGGCCCCTTAGAGCATCGCCTAATGCGATCTACATGGATTGCAGCTTTTAAGTTTCATAGGTTCTAGAATTACAAATTAGCTAATTTTAATCAAAACATGTGAAATGTTATCCTGGCTGGATATAAAGGCTGACTGTGCTGGATCCTCTGGGTTTGTTTTGTTTACTTTGGCTGCAGGCACACTCAGCGGTTTGGGAGATAGTTGTTCTTCTACAGTATAACAGATGTTTGTCTGAAAGGGTGAGGAAGAAACAAAAACAACATTGTGTGAAGGAGAAAAATTACACAATTTTAAACTAATGCTGGGGTATTAAACGCTGGCGTTAGCCTTCCTGCAAAGAGTTTCTCTTTCTGAAGCACGAGTAGCTGCTTACGGTTAGAAACCTCAGAGTTCAACTGACTTGAAAATTAAAGATGAGTAGAAACGGCATTCTGAACTGGTGTGGTTTCTGGTCAGGAGTGAGGTAGCTGATGGCAGAACCTTCCCAAAAACACAGGCCACCTTTCAGTGCAAACTGTGCTGTATATGCTGTGCATTTTTATTAGGACAGTTGGCTGCTATCATCCAAGAAGGGAAGGAGAGGGGGGTGGAAAAAGAAGTGGAATTCTTGATTGCTTGAGAAAGTTACAATCCTGCAGTGATCAGTTACTCTTTTTCTCTGCTGATAAATTGATATCTAGTTGTTCTTCATAAGCCCAGGGAATACAATAATGTAACAAATCGGTCACACTGTGCAAAATGTTTGCAGCAGAATGACAGAGGGAGCACAATGTGCCCTTGTGTAGGTTCATATCTGTAATGTTCAAACAGGCTGACTGTTTCCCTTCATCAGAACTGCTTTCATCTGGACCAGTGTAAAATAAGCTCTGGTAAGTAATCACGGCAGAGCAGAAAGAAAGGAATGTATACAGCAATAGACAGCCTAAGCTGTAAAAACTGTAACCTGAGTATCAGCAGCAGATCAGATATCAAGGCTTTAAGGTAGGGGAAATGAAAGAGATGAAGGGGAGGAAAAGACAAGAGAGGGAATGGAAAAGTCAGCTTGGAAAGTGAAGGAGAAGTAGGAGGGCCCCCTCAGGGAAATTTGGCTCAGGGATTAGGGAATTTTATCGTGGTGTACAGTGACCTACTCAGGTTTCAGCCCACGTTGGATCGAATTGCCTCCCTTTGCTAACAGAAAGAAAAAGGACTGCTGTAGATGTGATTTTTTTTTTTTTTTCCCTCCCCTTCCTTCGTGTAACAAAAAAGCCACTGGTACAAGTGCCTGCTTTGAGTGCATCAGATGCAGGGCACTATGAATGATTTACTTGAGAAGGGATCACAACACCTAACTGCTTGGTTTGGTGTTTTCCAACAGCAGTGTCACAGCTTGGTTTTAACATGACTGGATGGGTATTCATTCAGATTGTTTGCTCTTTCTTTATGCCAGATATTGTTATGTTTTTGTTACTGTTAACCTAATGTACATGATGGTGATAACAAATTTTGATTCGATACAACGCTGTGTATAAAAAGTACCTGACTCTGCACTGTTTTCTGGTATTACATTTCAATGAAAAATAGATTTAGGAGGAACTGTTTTCTTTTGCTGTGACCTTCACAGCCTCTCTTTCTTTCTTTCTAGTTATTTTTTCCTTTTGACCCCCTTCCTCCTTCAGATGATACTTTCCATTTTTCTTCTGAAGGTAGCACTTTTCACCTTGTGCTTTGGAAGAAGAACAGATTAGTTACTCTGAAATTCAGTTCAGTGCCATTTCTCACTTGCTGGTGAATAACAGAACACCTAATAGATCCAAAGCTGTGGTTATCAGGGAACCCAGTCCTATTTTAAGAGCAAAATATTTCTTTACAGTTCTAATTGATGAAAGCACTGATGAAGGTGCAGTGATAGCTTCCCCATCCATCCATCCTTCTGCAGCTCATTGCCTTATTTGCCATCCTGCTGCCAGGCAGCAGCTCCGCTCAGGAGGAACAGCTAGGTGCTCCGCAGCATTGTGAAATGAAGTTCCATGCAGTACTGGATGGCACTGGAAGTTCTCCTGAACAAACCAGGCAAAGTATCTGTGTGTCTCTGTCAGCTGAAAGGCGAGCAATTAATTCTTGCTGTGATTTCACAGGGCTGCTCCATGTGCCCAGGGAGTTTACCATCTATAAATACTCTCAATAACTAATTTGTATCTAAAATTGGGCTTCGTTCCTGATGCCTAGAGCTTAAGACAGCCCCATCTGTTGTAGTTTACTATTAAACTCCTCAGAAGATCTTTTGGTTTAGTGTTTTAATATTCCTTGTTTGGCATTTAAAAGTACTACTGTCAGAAGGAGGAAAGCAGGCCTAGCAGCCCTGTGCCTGGAGTGAGCCAGATCGCTCAGAGTGCTCAGAAGATTCCACGGGAACTCCTCCCTTCTCTCCTGAAAAGCAAAAAAAAGGTCTTTGGGAGAGTGGAAAAGCAGACAGAATTTATCAATTATACTATTTCTGGACTCTGAGGTGGAGGAGTTTTCCTGCAGAGTCTGTGTGGAAGCAGTTCTGTGGGATGGCTGCGAAGGGAGTTGCCTTGTCTGCCCAGGGAGCCTCACCTGCCTGCGCACCACAGAACTAGTGCTTCCCCAAACCAAGGCGGGTACAGAGCCAGGCATGTACATGGGAGAACAAAAGAAGAGAAAGCATCATGAAATGTTGCTTTCTGATAGCATGAAGGTCTAACCATAAAATTCAATATGGCGACAGCATAAATAAACAAAGAAAGTGAGGGCTGCTAAAAAAAATAAAGTAATCTGAGTTCCTATTGTGACTCTAGAAACATCTTTATTTCCTCAGTGCAGAGAAAGTGAAAAGCGAATTTGTGGGGCTCTGCACTGAGTGGATTATGCAGGCAAGGAAATGGAATGGAGCCACTGTGCTTCCTCCCAGATCTGAAATAAACATTCAGCAGTAAAACCTAGAAGAAAATGAGTCTGACAGACTCCTTCTCCCCAGCGTTTCCTGCCTCCGTGTTTGCCAGGCCTCGTTCGGTGAAGCCAGGCCTTGCCCCCTGTGAATAAGGTTCATAGAGAAGGAAAGGCAAGAGGTCTGAGATGGAAAGAGAAGCGTGGCTTAGCTTCAGAATGTATTAATTAGCCAAGATTTGGGAAAATGATGCATTGCAATGTTAAAACTCAGGCTGTAGGTGTACTGTTACGATGAAATGAATCCTAGAGCGGGAATAAATGTGATTATATTTTTACTGCCTAGTGCATAAGTCAGTCTCACAAAGGAGAGAAACCACAGTCTGGCAAGTCAACACAGTCTTCTTCATCCTTCTCATGAATAGGAAGCAAACTCAAGTCAAAATACCAATGAGCATAATAATTAGTTAGTTATCCTGGCTCTTCCAGGAGGGAGGATATTTCTGTGTAGTACAAGAATAGAGAAATCATACAGTTAAAACATGCAAATTACACATTGCCCCGCAGTGGTGAGAAGTGGTTTGGGACTTAGCAGGGGGCAAAAAAAAGAATTGCAGTCTATTAGGAAGGGAGGGCTTTGGCAGTGGTGTGTGACTGGGGCCACTGGAGTATTTTTGGGCCAGTTTCTTTGGCAGGTATGAGCTGGTTGTACTGCAGCTGTAGTGAATGCCCTGGCAGTTAGGCAGCTGCGATGGTGTGCTGTCAGCTAGAGGACTGCAGGAGATTTGGCTCTGCTGGGATGTTAACTGTCTGCCTGGATGTGCTGGCAGCTGAAGAGGTTATCAGTGTTTCCACCGCAGCCTCTGGGACCTGGCTGCCTGGTGCGTGCCCAAGAGGCTGAGTGTGGTGGTGGCGTAAGCACAGAAGGAAGTGGAGCTGGATTTCTCTGCTTGTCTTCTCTGCTCTGGTGCTGGTCCACGCAGTGAGTAGCACCAGGGCTTGTCTTGATTTCCCCACAGAGGACTGAGCATTGCCTCCCCAGCAGGGGTAAGTTAGCTTCTGTGCTAATAATTTTGCAATGAAACCCACAGATTCCTGCAGGGTTCCATTTGGGTTCCGAGGGATTTGATCTGGGCTCAAGAGTCCCAGGTTAGTAGTGTGATCGCTGACTTTGGATTTTCTCTGGTGTGCTGGTCTTTCACATCATCCCAGGGGCTAGGGTGGCAACCTCCATTCTGCAGACTCTCCACATCCTTTTGGGAATGAGTCTGGAAGTAGGCATGGACCTCTGAAAGTAGCTCAAGACCTCTGCTGTCCTGTTCCTGCAAAAGCTTGAAATTGCAGCTCCTTACACGTCCCTCATCTGGTCATTGACCCTCATCTTCACATCTCCTCCTTGCTGGGTGTTGACAGGTCCATCATCTCTGGTTCTTCTCTTGCCCTCTTCACTGCTTCTTCTACTCTCCTGCTCCAACCCTCAGGTCCTACATGCTTGCTTTTCTCAAGCACTGTTACAATAATCAATCATCACCCTTCCTTTCACTAAGCAAAGCTTGTGCATCTTTCAGGGAGGTTCTGCTCTGCATGTACAGGTTGTGTATTGATAGGCTTGCTCACTTACCCAAACTACAGCAAGAACTCGACTTTCTTGCCTCTGTTTGATTTTTAAATTCTTTTAATTTCTCCCTGCATTCACACAGAAAAATTGTCTTATCTCATCATTTATGTTTGGACTTACTGCCACCACATTGGTCTTTACAATATCTTGAATCCAGACAGATTGAGCCTACTGTAGGCATGGAAGAAGGCAAGAATACACGAAAATAATGGAATAGTAATGGTGAGCTTCAGGGCAGTGGCTTCAGCAAGGACATGACCTGTGTGACCCTCATCTTGACTGACAGGATGTTAGGCATTGCTGGAGATGGGTATTGTAGTCAGGAGTCTGAGGAAAGGTGATGCTGTAGTTCTGTGGATGCCCACCTATGCCTGACAGTTAGTGTGGAAGAGAACATTTCTCAGCTTTGACTACCAGCTTGCTAGGATGGGATCATCCTCTTGGTTTGCTGTGTGTAAAGTGCTGTGTAATGAAGCCCTGGCTGCTAGCCACTGAGAAAATGGGAATGAGAGTGATCAGCATCATTGTAATAGGCAAGATAAATTATGAAGGAGAATGGCTTAATTGTAATAGTTGTTTTTTATGCCTGCTTCCTTGTTGAGAAATCATGGTGTTAAAAATACTTACTTTTGATGCTACTAATATGCAACCTTATTGAAGTTAGTAGGAAAGACCCAAGTCTTTTGGCTTTTTTTGTTTTAGGAGTTAAGTCTCTGAAATGGGTGATTTCAGAATCAAATGTATTTCTTGTCCTATGGATAGTGAAACCATCATTGAATCATCATGGATCATCCAAAGGTCCTTGAACTTTGTGCCATTACAAACCAAACCATCTTGACTAGATTCTGAAGAGACACATACATATATGAATTTTTGAGGAAAAAATAAACATATATACAGCCTTGCTTATATATTCCTTAAAAAGTAATTAGAAATTACTCATTGTCTGAGTTGATCAACAGTACAGATAGAACACAAAGCATCTACAGGAGGCAAATTTAGAGCTACTCAGTTAATTTGGTTGCATGGAGTTTTAAGTCAGAAAGACTTTGTCAATTGGTCTCTACCTTGCTAGATTAGTCTCTAGGGCTGCATCTCCATAGCTGAAATTTAGCAAAGCAAGAGAAGCTGGCAGAGCTTGCCTTGAGCCTCCACGGACCCCTTCAGGTCATTCTGGATGAGCTGCAGTGGTGAAGTTTCACTCCCCATCTCCAGGTTATTTTGCTGTCGGATTCCTGTGTGCTGCAGACAGGGTTAGTGCATTGGGACTTTCAGGACTGAGAGAGAAGTTTTCTAAGAAGCTGAAAAGCAGAGAGAAAAAAAATCCTTCAGCGAAATTTCCCATTTTTCCTAGGATTTAGAGCACTTACAAAACTGCATCATTCAAATGAGCATTTAAGTATATATTTTAGAACTGAGTGGAGGTGTCAGGCACACTACACTGCATTGTACTCCTTGTTGCACGCTGTAGTAGTGACATAGTGCAGGAATAAAGGGCTGTTGTACTCCCGACGCTGGCGCTAGAGGTAGAGGTGCAGTGATGCAACGTTTCCCAGCAATTTGGGGCTGTGCAGGGCAGCCATGGAACTGGGACTTCCAGCAGGAGGTTAAGTGAAAATGAAAGGAGAAAGACCCAGGGGAAATTGATGCTCCAGGGGTCTGCTGTAGGCTTTTGGTTTTGTTTTTCTTTTCCTGAAATGTGTGTTTGTAGCACAATGGCACAGATGTTACTCCTGGAAGAGTACAAATTGCATGTGCTTATTGCTTATAGCTGCTTTACAGCACTCCTTGAGTGACAGGAACACCTATGCAATCTGGTGTGATGAATGAGCCAGGAGCGGTGCAGCTCTCTGGCATTCTGGGGCAGAGTGCCTGCTGGAGCTTTGAATTCAGAAGCAATTATCATCTGATTAATTTTATTTATTTATTGAAATGACTGGAGAATTGCTGTGTTCTATCATTAGACTTGCTCCCACTCAAACATTAAGTTGGAGCAGATACTAGACAAAATTTAGCAACGTGCAAATTTGACATGTACCATTTGTTTTGAGTTGGTGTCATATTTTCCCTCTTCCTCTGCTGGTAGCCAGAGTCCTGGGAGATGGTGATTGTCAGGAGTATTATTTGAGGTGTCAAAATTCTTCAGAAAAATGAAGTTTGGAATTTGTTTTTAGAGAGTGATAATAAAAATATGCAGAGACCAAATAGAAGGGCTTTGTGCATATGTGGCTTTTAAATTGCATTTTGTAGTTGTCATACTACTTTAAACTGGTGCTTGCCATCACATTCATTCATTCATTGCCTGATTTCCTTTGGTAGCTTCTGAGATCCATAAGCTGTAGAGTTCCATGGCACTATTTGCTTTCAAAAAGCTTTGTTGTCTGGCTGCAGATTTCTTAACTTACTCCACCAAATGTCTTGGGCCAGTAATGAGTATTTTCTACAGAAATATTTTTGCCACATGACCTAGAGGACATGTTTTTATTAGCATCTGAGAGTTAGGGCAGTCGTGGCCCATATTTTGCATTTCCATACAAGCATAAAATACAACCACATGGTTGCTTTGGAAACTGGTTGGAAAATAAATATGGCAAAAAAAAGAGAAGGGTTTTCTGAAACAAATGTAAGAGGTGTTTGTGTGAAACATTGTGGTAAAATGCTTTCATAATGAAGAGTTTTTAAGTGGTTTGGCTGCACAAGGGCTTATAACTCTGAGGAAAAATGTCTTCGCTGTGATTTTATTTGATTTGGTTCATGGGCACCTGAAGGAACTGTAATTGTGTCAGTGACCTGCTCCAGCTGAAGAGACTCTAGCACAGCAAGATTGATTAACTGCTGCTTTTCTGTTATTCTCTTGCTCGGTCTTAAATATTTTATGGCAACACAGACAAGTTTGTGTGACGAATGCAAGCTAAAATATTTCTGACATTGGATGCCAGAGCAAAAGTCATAAATAACTTTCCTTTTCATTTTCTTTAAATTACAGATGTATGAGTCTCTGTCATAATTACATGTGCCAGTTGGAGATTTAAATGCATTACACTTTATGCACTTGACTTATGAAATGAACATTAGTCTTGGAGGGGGTGGAACAAACCTGACACTTCCTCGTGTAGGACAGATCCAGTTCGATTTATGCAGTCCTCCTTTCCTTCCAAATGCTTATTGATTACATAAATAAGTAGGTAATTTTTCTCTTTCAGAACTTTGCAGAAAACACTATGAATGAGCTCCTTGGCTGGTATGGTTATGATAAGGTTGAATTGAAAGATGGAGAAGATATTGAATTCAGGAACTACTCAGCAGATGGGGAAAGCCGCCAGCACATTTCTGTTCTCAAAGGTAATGAGACTTCGTGTTTCTGTGTTCAGGCAAAGAAGGATTAATATCTCAATCTGTCTGAGTTGGCATGGATTGGGAGGTGTGTTCTGCTGCTGGCTTTGGGGTTGCTTTACACACAAATACCAGAGAGTGCCTTCTAGTACGAGGAAGCCACCAGGGCATGAGGAAGACCACATAAGGAAGCTGCTGTTAGTAGGGACTCACTAATATATCTTCACCAATAGCACCTTTGTGAGGCAGTTGAACATCAAGTACCTCTGGTACCAATGAACTGCTCATAACTGGAAAAAAGAGGGAGCATTCTAAGCAGTGTGGCTTTAAGGAACCCTTCTGCTTTCAAAATGAACTAAGGCTTTTTGGCCTATGGCTTTGTAAAATGCTGAAATAGTCACAACGTGTAGGAGCGAGTGTGAGCGTTCCCAAAAGGCTCCTGAGCCATGTTTGTACTCTGCTGTCTTCTGCAAGTGCTGCAGAAGTTCTCCAGGAATGGAATTTGTTTGGGACAGTGCTGGATCTTTTCAAAATGGGAAGGATGGGATCCTGTCTGTTTGTTCAGCTGTTCAGATGCGGCCATTTGACTCCTCAGTCCCCTGGATGGGTAGGGAATTGCCATCAGAGTGAAGAGAAGAATAGGAAATTGCTGCATCTTGACTTGCCTAACAGGAGTCCCTCAAAGGTGAGGCACAGAGAGGAAATTGCAGCAGCTTTTATGCTCTTGGACTGCCACTTTTCACGGTGCTTGTGGCCAGCAGTGTTGGGGTTGTCTTTGTGATGGCCAGCAGCAGCACTGTATTCAGTGAGTATTGAAGTGAGAGAGTACTGATACCAGAGAGGGCAGTTCTGAAGGAGATGTGGCTAGAGAAAAGGTGGAAAAACCAGCTGTAAGGTGAAACAACCTAGTCGTGTGGAAATTGAATGTTTGGAGCTTGTTAGTGCTCCAGTGACATGAGTGATCAATATTTATTTTTCATTGAAAGTGCGTGTCATTAAGCCACCCTTGAAGAATCTGATTCCTGTGTACAAATATGATTCATTTATTTATGTTTTAATATATAGATCTTCTGTGGAATGATTTGTGGCTCCAGTCTGTGCCTGATGAAATTTGTGACATACTTTTTTTTAGACACATGATACAAATCATATCTTTTATGGTCCAACAAAGCTGGTGAATACCTGTGACAGGTAGAAATTTTTGGTGTATGCAGTCTATGGGAGGGGAAAAAATGTTTCTTTTTCTGAGAGGTGGGAGGAAAGGGAGTAAATAAAGTCCTGCACTGTAGCTAACTGAGGTGCATTAGAGCAGTTCCTACAAATAAGAATCCTGAGGTGATTTGGGATTAAAGAATTAGAATAATAACTGTCATCACTTCATACACACTTTGCTGTCATTTTCATTTTGTTCCTTGCTTTAAATCCTTTCTATTACTACTGCTCATATTATGGCTAGAATTAGGAATTCTTTTCTTTTTCAGTTTATGCTTCCTGCATTGGTGAGGTCACAGCACACTGAGTGTGGTCACCCTGCACACGGGGAAGTAAAGGGCAGGAGTAGAGTGTCATTGATTAAATCAGGTGTACTAAGGGTATGCATGACAAAATAATCTCACCCTTTGGAAGAAGAAAGAAAAAAGTGCAATTTTGTTGTTAAAAAAATAGACAATTTCTTAAGAGTACTGGAAAGTATCTGGTTCTTAAAAGGGAGGAATATCTGGAGGTTTTTGCACTCTTCTTGGATTAGGGCAAGCAATGTAATGAACAGATTGGTGAAAGTATGGAAGGGCATTTAAGAAATATATTTGTCATACTGTACAATGTGTTCTTTGTGTTTTACAGAAAATTCTTTGCCAAAACCAAAATTACCTGAGGACAGTGTTATTTCACCCTACAATATAAACCCAAGCTACCCAGGGCTTGCCACAGGAAATGGACTTTCAGACTCACCAGCAGGGTCGAAGGATCATGGGAATGTACCTATTATTGTCCCATTAATTCCACCACCTTTCATAAAGCCACCAGCAGGTAAATCCTAATGAACATTTAAAAATGGTTACTGTCATTCACATGTCCTGAGGTTGCTGGATCATGGTGTCTCAGTCAGAGGGATGATTTCAGGTTGTTAAAGAGCCAGTCACAGGGAACTTTCAGCTGGAGTGGGAAAGTGATGCGATTTGTTAGTGTTCTGGAAAAATTCCTGCCAATGCAATGACCACAGACTTGTGCTGCTTGTGACACTTGGCATGCTGGGTTATACTCTCAGCACTTCAACAACATTTCCTTCAAAAAAAAGGATTTTGTTCTCATGAATAAAGCCTTTAAAGAAATTAATGGAAGATGATGAAATTAAAAATAGGCTCCATGAAGGAAACAGCAAAAGAGACAAAGCTGTCAAATCAATCCCATGTCTTTATGTCAAGTTAACAAGCTCAGCCTGGGAAAACTGTCTCTGGATTCTCATTGAAATCCCTGGCCGTTGTCTCCTGAGGGTTTAATATGATCTGGACTCTACCCAGGAGACTGCACTCAGTTGTTTTACATTTTCATTAGATTTTTATCAGGAGTGATTTTATAACATGCCATTCCTCAAAGTTTGCATGAAAAATGATTTATTCCACACTGCATACTGCTTACCAGAATCAGTGCAAGTAACTCTTAAGGTTACACCAGGGTGATTAATTGCTGTGTTATTGTTTACTGCTCCACACAGTGTGATAGTTGGTGAATTTTGATAGGAGCAGACCCAGTCCTGCTTCCATGGATGTCCCTGTGTCTTGTTCTGGGTGCTCTTGGGTGACCAGGGCACCAAGGAGTAGAGAGTGAGCTACAACACCTCCCGAGGAACGGTAGCTTTCTGCACACAAGGAGGCAGCCTGGCTAAAGAGCCCCCACTGGGTGTGGGGATTCTTCTGCAGAGGCAGAACAGCTTGTAGGATAAGGTCCCAGGTCTTAGATGGTCACCTCTGCCCTTTGATACATTGACTAAAGGTGATGGGAAAGTACCAATCAGTCCAAGTGTTTCCCTGTTCACAGTCTTGTGATAGACTACAGTTGCCCCTCCCAAATGATTTCTCTGTCATTGGGTTGTACATCTAAAGAAGTATACTAATGTGCTGTGAGTGATTTTCAAATGTTACTCAGTATGCATTCCCTGCCAGAGACTTTTCATCTATTTTATATGATATTTGCTAATTACCAAAGCTATTTGGGCCCATTCCTGCAGCCTTTACACAGCTAAAGATCTGGGGCCATATGGGCTGGATCCTAAGCTGTTGTTGATTTGGCCCTAAAGCTTTAATCAAGGCCTTGTGCCATCCCAGGCTATTTTCTCCTCCAGTCTGAGGCATGAATGACTCCAGAATGCTGGATTTGTGGTCCACGAACACAAGGCTATAACATGCATTGTGCAAATTGCCACAGTTGCTGGATTTTTATGACATCAAACAAGCAGGAGGAGATGGAACTCTGAAGTAGGAAAACAAATTACTGCCACACTAGTTAAGTGGGCACAGGGGAACCCTGGCTAACTCAACTGCCTTCTGTTATTTGCCTGTCCAGCTACCACGTGTGGTCCCATGTTCAAATGTACTGCTAAGGGTAACATGCAGAGATGGTTTTTCATCAGTATTTTCCAACTCTAGGGTTTTAATTAATTGATTCATAATGAATATTGTTGTTTTACTTGCATAGGGGATATGAATGCATAATCTCTGCCTCCTCTGATTTTGTCCCGTGATGGGTAATGAGCAGTAGATTACCATGACTTCTGAGCAGATGAGCATTTTTATCTCACCTTTGTTTTAGAGAGCAAAGTGTAGGAGGACTGGAGGGGGAGGAGAACCACAACCTTTGTGGGATTTGCAATTAGCATTGGTAGTAATTGTTTTGTTTTATCTTAGGGCGTAGGTGCCCTAGTTATGATCACTCCTAAGAGCCTGGCAAGAAACAACTGGCGCATACAAGTAGAAGAGGGAGTACAAAGGAGGCAGAGGAGCCAGTGTGTGAGGCAGTGGTCTTGGCACTGCACTTTGACACTGTTTTGTGGGTACTACATCAAAGCAGAAAACTTCAGAGTGATACAAAGCAAGACAAGAGTAACTCTGGGGATGTTTTCTTGGAGCCCCTAACAAGCACGGGGACAACTTTGGAAACAGCACAAAGGTGCTACTTTGAGTTGAGCAGGGAAATGAAAACTGACTCACATCATTAATTGTTGAAGCTGAAAGTCAACATTTTCAGTTGGGGGGTCAGAGCCAGGCTGTGGCTGGCCTGCCACAAGAGCAGAAGATACTTACCTTTGTTGAAGTTAATAAATGAAGAGAGGGGACAGGAGAGAGAGGCAGAAAGAGTCCAAGAGAAAGCTTCAAGGCTAAAATACTGGGTAGAGAAAGGGATCTTTGCAGCACATTTTGAGTGGATGTGCATAGGACAAGGTTACATTAGAGGCCAGAGAGAAAACCAGGTAGTGATGCACTGTAGTGACTGAGAACTGGGCTGAGTCCAGACTTTGTGGATGGATGGGGAAAGCATTCAGATATTGTACAGGAGAAAAAAAAAATCTAGAAGATTTAAATCTAACTCAAAAGAGAGTGTCCACAGATGAGAATGATACCTAAATCATGAACCTGAAGGACAGGAAAGATGGTGTGATCCACCATTACTGAGCAAATAATACGGAGTGAGCACTTGGGGAGAAATTATTAAGACTTTAATTCTTGCCATATTGATCTTGAACTGAAGGGTCAGCACCAGTAAAGAAGTGTCAGAGAGACAGGATGAATTATTCATTTGGACAGGAGAACAATGGTCTGGAGAGGACAAGCAGATCCAAGAAACAGTCTTAATGAATTATTAGCTGAATAATTTTTGCAGACAAGATTCTTTACAGGTAGGAGGGAGAAGAGAAAGAGCAGAGCATGGAGGATGCTCACAGAAGCCTGAAGGGAGAAATAGAAAGGATGCTCTGCAATGTGCACTGATGTAGCAATTGCAGAGGAAGAAAAAGCACCCGGGGGAGACAGAGTCAGGAACCCAAGGGAAACAGGATTTCCAGGGAGGCAGATATTGTTCTTGGTATCAGAAACAGCTAGTAGCTCAAGAAGGAGGAAGGAGTACTGAAGGATGCTAGTTACTCAGATGTGGAGACTATTTGCAAGAGCACTCCACTCATCTGCGCCACCAGGCACACAGACCACACTCAGGCAGTGCCCAGATCAAATGGGACTTTATCAGATTCCATCAACCATCTGACCTGCATCTGGAAGCGAAAAAAGAAGTCAGTGCAGCCTCCAGACAGTTGGGGTGATAGTCTCCTTGTGGCTGATACCCATCCTTCCTGCCCAGCTGGCTGGTAGCTACATTTAGTGCCAGCAGCACATTCTGAATGATCTTCAGGGTTAGTCTCGAGCACAGCCCAGTGCTGATACTAAGATTAGTTCTGGTTGGTGTTGGCAGATTCTTATTTTCTACACAGCAATATAAAGACTGTTATTTTTTCCAGTTAAGGTTACACAGAACAGAAGTGCAATAGCCAGGAAAGATATAGAAATAAAGCTGCCAGAGTTGTGCAGAGTACAGGGCTGTAGTATGCAGCCTGCAAACCTTCTGTTACTCTGCAGCCCTTACTGAGAGAGTCAATCTGAGAGGGCACTTAGGGTGACTCTGCCCTTTTGCTCAGACAAGTTTGGGTGGCTGTTGTCAGATGGAATGAAGGAAGGCTAAAACCAAGATTAGTCAAAGAAGAAAGCAGAAAAATTCTTTCAGTGCAGGTGAGAACATGCTGCCTCCTTCCCCTGGCACCTGCTGGAGGCTCTGATGTCTCCATTTCTCTGCTTTTTTAGGAGTGCTCTTTGGTTTACTTTCTCTCCTGATCCCTGTGGCAGAGCCTAAGTGGGGGAGGTACAACTGCTGGTTGATCTAGCCTTTGAACATGGGTGTTGGCAAAACCCTTCCCTTTCCTGCCTCCTTCTGTGTACAAGAGATGCACAGAAGGTGTCTGCTGTTCTGAGCATCCCAACAGGAACCTGCTTTCTGCCGTGCTCTGCTGTGAGGGGAGCTCACTGTCGAGGGACAAAGAGGAAGAGGAGGCAGAGAGGATGATCCTGTGCTGTTGACTGAGCTTCCCCAGAGGGGAGAGAAGAGCAGGGGAAAAATAATGCTCCCTCCCAGAGTTTTCCTAAGATAATGTACATCTGGGAAAGGAAGAGGGACTGAAATCCTCTGACCTGCAGATCAGTCTCTCTGCATAACTTTTGGCTCGGTGATTTCCAAATGATAATGATTGGGTTTGTGCCAAAGTTATCAGCAACCTGTGGAAGTGAAGGAAGAATGAGCTGGGGGAGCTGTATCTGGTGAGGCAAAATGTCTTAAAGGAGGAGCAGAAGCATTTCTAGTGCTGGCTACCTTATAAAATAGGCCTGTGACCCAAGTTGGCAAGGAAATGTCACATTCTTACACTAAAGCAAGTAGACAGATCTGGAAAGGTACCAGAGGTTTTCTGGGTTGTAGCTTAAGGTAACTTTAGAATGAAAATGTATGGAAGTTTTTGTGACTGTAAGGGCACTTGAGTAAGGGTGCAACATGTGGGGTTAAGCAGAGTCTCTGCCCTGTGAATGCTCTGGAACTGCTTCTCTCAATATTTAAATTGTGTTGGAGGAATCTGGAAGCATAAAAGATGTTTAAATGGTAGTTAGCAGGGCACTAAAAATTAATTCCAAGATCATCTGTCTAAATTCACTGAGGAATTGGTTCTGTGACTGCATCACCAAGAAGTCTGATTTCAGGCAGAACCCAGTGGCAGTTTTCCTTAAATAAAGACCATTTGATCAGGTCTAATTAAGTCTATATTTTGAGGAAACTTTCATTTTACTAGGCTCTGGATCCTGCTTCTGTATTTCCCAAATCTTACTCTGGTTGCTGACCAGCATTGTAATATCTTTAACTGCAGGTCTAGCTCTCTAATAGAAACCATCACAACAGTTCCTGTAGTCACTACTCTTCAAATTATTTTTGTTGTTTCCATTTTGAAACATCATCTAATTTACACTGGTTGTAGGGTTACAAGTGACTGGGTTTTAGAATGCCAGTGGTTGCCAGGATGCCTGCCCCATCTAGCCCACTGTTGATGTCTTTTGCTGTCTGGGGAAGGCCAAGTGTTTCCTTTGTGCTACAAAGACAATCACAAAGTCCACACATGTGCTTTAATAGCATATATTTAAAATACACAGGGAGTTCCCACCCTGTTATCTGAAATAGGTGCTTTTTTGGTTTTGTGTTCAAACCCTGCCCAAATGCCAGCTTTTATTTGCCTTGGGCATTCAGTCCTTACTGAACTGTGCATGAGAAAGTGCCTTAGCTCATGCATAGAAAATGTAGGCAAGCTGTGGTTCCCCCAAATGATCTTTTTAAAAGGAGCTGGGACAATGCTTTATTGGCAGAGCAGTGAGCTTCAGGAGACTGGTCCTTAAAAGGAAATGCAGTGTAGAGCCCCTGAGGTACTTCTGTAACAACTGTTGCAGCAAGTTTGCTATTGTCAGTGCTATATTTTAATCTTCCTCTTCTAATTACTTTCTCCAAGGTACTTTTTGTACCCCCATCTATTTAGGGTACCAGCCCTTCAGTGCTAGCACCAGGGGATCTGCAGCAATGGCTCAGGAGCTTCAGTTGTTCATTTTTCTGTTTGAGATTAATCAGAGAAAGTATCTCCTATGTAAGAAAATGACTGTCATGGTGCTTGTGCTTTGCTTGGGATCACTAACCTCAGGAACTGCTTTGGGATGGAAAATCTGAACCCATGCTGCTTGGTTTTCTTCAGTGGGCAGCTAGGGGCTCAGGAGCGGCGAGTGACTCGGAATCCAGCCCTCTGAAAGCCTGGCAGGCCCCAGTGGAAACAGGGAGCCCTCATTGTTGGTGTTGCAGATGCTAGCATCTGATGCCTTTAAAAAGGAAGTTTTGCAGCTTTGTCATTGGAAAGTAGTAGTGAAAGCAGCCAAAATATTTAAAGATATATGCCATTGGCTTGAGTGCAGTTCCCGGCATGGTGTAAAAGGGCTATTCTGGCTCTCCCCAAAAACCTCTGTGATCAAAACTACCTGTGTGAGGGAGTGGGACACAGCAAAAGGAAAAAGAGAAGAAAACAGGAGAAAGCAGTAATGGGGAAATGTCTACTGATAGCTGTGGTGGAAGGAAACTCATGCCAGGAAGAGATGGTTGGTAGGGAGACATTGAGGAGGGGTGGGGTGCCAAAATATTTTCTGTGTCAGATCACAGGTACAATCACAGTGAAAGTGCAGTTTTCACACAGACTCATTCAGTCCCAGGGGATGTGCCTTTTGAGATCTCAATCCCAAACCCTGTGCCCTACTGGCCTTCATTTTGCACAACAGGACTTCTTCAGTACTAGAGTTGGGCAACTCTGGGAGTAATATTTCCTTCTTGCTTGAAGAGCTGAGTATCTCCTGCTGAACTTCTTGTAAGGAAATGTAGATCTCAGGTTGTGGAGTATCTGCTCATGGATCATCAGAACCTGCAGGGTTAGAGGTGTAGTTGCATTTAGTTTCACTTAGTTCAAAACAGCATCAGGAGAATATTGCAGCCTCTAAGTAAACTGCTCAGGATTTAACTAGAGAATCTTAGGGGGTTTAGGATCAGTGCAGGCCCTTCTGGTTTGCTTAGATAAAGGGGCAGAGCTGTACATGATGGATTCACTCTATTGTGCTCATTGCCTTCCTTCTCCTCTTCCCACCTCTCCACATTGTGACTCCATATAAGATTGATTAGTGGAAACTGCTGCTCATTTCTTTGAGAGTAACCATTCTCTGCAGCTCCTTCACACTGGCTTGAAAAGAAAAAAACCCAACCAAACATTCTGCTTAATTAAGACCTAAAGAGGTAGTGCAAACTTTTGATGATTAATTGAAGCATGCTTTAGACTGATGCATATTTAGTTATTATAATGTGATAATTTTATCTTGTTATACAAACTACTCCCTTTGGGAACATGATTTAACACTGCAA
This sequence comes from Galbula dea, assembly GCA_013399015.1. Taxonomy (NCBI): domain Eukaryota; kingdom Metazoa; phylum Chordata; class Aves; order Piciformes; family Galbulidae; genus Galbula; species Galbula dea. The sequence goes on along the minus strand of VWZX01009193.1, from coordinate 1,955,697 downwards.
ACACTCTGTGTTTATTGCATTGTTCATTATGAAAAATACACAGGCTAAAAACCACAAGGAGATGTATCTGAACAGCATCTGTGTGGTGGGTGCAGGGAGTAATTCTTCCACCTGTAATGACACAACCCAGGGGCAGAAAAACACAGTATTGGAACTCCCACAATAGTTCTCCCTAAGAAGAGCTGAGAGCACATAAAAGCAGAGGCTGCAAATTCAGCTCTTGTTGTGTATGTGGAAGGAATATGTCTTTCTGTTACCTGGTGTGATTACAGAATGTAGCAGTACAGGTTTCTGCTGAAGGCTCTCATGTTACTATTCAGCTGTCTCTGTGCCAACTCCTCTGTCTCACCTGTAGGAGTGCCCACACTACCTGTCATGAGCAGGACAGATCTGAGAACATGCTACACACATGGCAAGAGCAGGTCATGAAGTTGCAAGCTCAGATGGAGAAAAAAATACAGTTGTTAACCAGTACTTTCTTCCACTTCAAAATGATGTGTACCAGGATTTGCAAATGTTATTTTTGTGCTTTACAAACATGTATCAGCCTGGCTATGTGAGTCCTGAAAGTGATGGTGAATGATCTTCATCAGAAGAGCTGTTCCAGTGAGAGCTCCCATGATGGACATGGGCATGCTGTCAGGAGGAGCTCATGTTACTTGAGTGGATATGCTAAGCTAGAGCAGTGAAAGTGCCTGTGAGCAAAGGAGAGCACTGCTGATGTCATGCTGGTGTAATTAGTGTGGAGAAGCTTTCCTAGTGCACACCTAGTCAGAAAAAGGTTAGAATAAAGATTCAGCTACTGGATTTGAAATTTCCTGCTCCCCTGTGTTCCCATCTCAGCAGGTTCTTCTTGCTGAGTGCTCTGGGGACAAGGATTTGATACATTTTCCTGGAAGGACAAGAGTCTGGTAAGGTGATTTTTAAAGAATTTAGCCTGATGAAACAAAGGTCAGTGAAAAGGGAGAGGAACTTTACCTTGAGGGGAAGGCCTGAATTTCTGGTGACAAGTTATCCCACTTTGTGTTTAACAAAAGATAGCACTTAAATCATGACACTGACTTTTCTTGTTTCACACAGACTTAATGTTTTGAGGTTAAGTTGTTGCCTCCCACTCCTGTGGGTTGCACTGATCCAATCACTGGACTGTGACTGTTCTGTTAATGCTGCAGGCCTCAGTTTTGGTCACTAAGCTGAAGACATGGTCAGGAAACATCTCCTTTAGTTATTTCCACAACATCTGCTTAGAACTCTACTGCAGTCAGTGTCAAGAAGGAAAGCACACAATCAGATTTGGATCCTTATCCTTGTCCCTAGCTGTCATCCACACCCACAGGCCATGGCTCTTTACCTGTCTGGGGTACCAAGAACAGGTCCTGTTCTCTACCATGTTCTTAGCTTCTCTTGAAGCTGAAAGAAAGCATTTGATTTGACATGAAGCAAGTCTTCCTCCCACTGGGCTGCACAGGGTTCTTGATGATGATCCATAGGGAATTAGTTCTATAATACTGGATGTTTTCTTTTATTCATGTGCATTACCAGAAGTTAGGGTTGCATCAAAACTTGACTTGAGCAAACCTATACCTGAGAGAGCAAAGATGACTTAAAAAGTGACATATGAGTGTACTGTTCCAGGAAGGACATGCACTGAAGCCTCTTCTGAAGTACTGCTGTTTCCTGCCTGCTTTATGTGGCCATACTTAGCTATCCTTTTGCAACAGTGTTCCCACGTGTTAAGTGGAAAAGTCATCTACTTTTGTAATTACTGTTACTATTAAAGGATTATGTTGTATGTGACCATTCTTGGATGACTGGGGCAAGAATGAAGCAGAAGAGAGAAGTAACTGAAGTTCATTGTGTTTAGGCAGACTTTTTCCCTCCCTTTCTCCTTTCCTTCTTTCAAAATGATGACTATTTTGTTTAATATTGATGATGCCTCCTGGATATCTGCTCTCTCTTCATGGAAGTGCAGACTGTGGCTAGAAGCAGTAGTTTGTAGACCATGTTCTGCTGTTTTGTTGACTGTCAGATTCATGGACCACAAGTAAAGCAAGGATGCTTCAACAGATTCCCTGTGAGATGGTGAAGTTCTCCTGGTCAGAGCATGGAACACAACAACTTGCCAGCATAGGTGCCTCTCCCTCTTCTCTTCTTGCCAGGATCTTAGAGGAAGTCTTTGGCAGAAGGAGGTGGATTGAGCCTTACTGTCCTGCATAATCTGCTGCAGAGAAGTGTGTAATGCAGCTTTCCCATATAAGCAGCTGTTGCTGCTGCTGGGATGCTGTGGATTTGAAAATGTGTGGGAGACAGTTCCTGTGTCAGTGAACAGGAGCTGAGTGATAGTTGAGGTGTTTCCCCTATGGAGTCGCATATGAAAGCCCCTGAGAATCCCAGTAGTGGAGCTCTGTGTTTCTCCTTAAAAACTGTGCCCCAGATGAGACAACCTGCTTCAAAAAGAGCTCCTCCAGCACCTACTTTGCCAGTGAACTCTGTTTCAGCTCTGTAATTTTCTTCTTTCATTTATGACAGTTCCTCACACCAGAAGGGAAGGCTAGGAGAAAGGTATCACTGGTAGATCTTCTATTTCCAGAGATAAAGTACTTCTTAGCAGTAGAAGAATGTATGTTGCAGTTAGCTGAAACAAGAGGTTGCCATCTGTTTCCTTTGGTTCACAGGATCTTCTGTTGTCCTGATACATTCAAAGGGGCAAGTTCAGTCTGTAAGAAATTGGTTTATTGTGGTGCAAAAAGTAGCTGAATCAGGGCACCTTTGTGAAAGCTTAATACTTCAAATGGCTGAGGATAAAAATGGAGGGAAGAGATCCTGGGCTGTGCTGGAGTAGTTAGCACCCTGGTCAAGACCGGTCCAGAGAGAAAGCTGTGATGACACTGCAACACCACCCTGTGCTCCTGTGTGCCTGGCTGAGATTACAGCCAGCTCAAAGGCAGGCTTCTGGATCCTATAGATGGCTAGTGATAATTTTGGCCAAACTGTTTTTATTTCCCTTGATGTTCAGTATATGAAAGCATTTATAATATTGGCAAATCCTACTTTAAAGGGTGATAAAATATATTAAACAGAATTCTGTGTTGTAATTTAGCCTTAAATATAAGTTTAAAGTTCAGCAGTGTGATTAAAACTAAAAGGTCATTATTTTACATTGTACAATTTTATTTGTAACTATAAATCATGCCACAGTTTGTGGAAGGGAAAAAGTTATTAAAGTGGCAATATTTATTCTGTAAAGGTGAACAAAATACAGCACGTAGCTCTGAGTTATGATAGCCAGGGAAAGGAGCCAAATCACTCTGCTAAAAATTAGTTTGCCAATAATTTTACAGAATGATGACAGTGTGGCTTCAAAAACAAATCCTTTATAGGGAAATGGGATGGCTGCATAACAGACTCTCTGAGCTATGAATTCTTCACAGCTCATGGACCAGGAACTGCTTTAACAATTAGTCTTCAGGGATTTATTTTTTTTCCCCCTGAAGTCAGATAATGGCTGCTGTCTGTAATGAGAGCTCATGCTGTGTTATAGACAGGACAGAAGAACTGAAGAATTTGAATTTTAAGTCAGATTCCTGCTAACTTACTGCCTTGATCTGTTTAGGAGGCCTAACTATTCCCTGCCCCTGTGTGTGAAGCTGGGGTGGGAGTGATGACGACCCAAAGGTATCACTAGCACTTTAGGAATGAGCCCTTGGGTTTGTCCATGGCAGAAGGCAGGCATGTCACATTCCTAACACACCTTAGAGAAGAGCTTGAAAGAGGCTTGAGAAGTCTGCCTGAGTTAAAACATGACTGGTGGGCATAATGACTGGAAAGAAACCATTCAGACTTTACCACAGTGCTGAATCTTCCTTCTTGCTCTTCTAAATAAGAAGAGGCCTCTTGTTAGAGGCCTGCCTTGGTGCAGTCCCTTCCAGGTGTGTTTTATCACCAGTTGGCTGAGCAGAATGTCTCAGGGGCTCACTGCAGCAGACTGTAAGTAACAAGAACAGAGCAGCAATACTCATTAAGCCTCTAGTCTTGGTTACTTGTTTAATAAAGAGTTGTGCACTCTTAAAAATGCTAAAAGGCTCTAAGATTTCCAGAGCTTTTCAGCAATGCAACGTTTCTTAAGCTAATAATCTTTTCCAGCCATCTTCTAAGCTTTGCCAATCTGCTGAGCCTGGCTGGCACAGGTCACCAGCTTCCTGAGGACAAAGCTGGTGATCAGAGCATGCCCAGGTCTGCTCTCAGACAGTGAGGAAGTTAGCAATAAGACGAGCCGGTGCTGGTTGTATCTAAGAGTAAGTGTGCAAGTGTCTGAAGAAGGTGTTTGCCTCTCATGTAAACATTGTTCTTATATTTTTGTTGTAGAAGATGATGTGTCAAATGTACAAATAATGTGTGCCTGGTGCCAGAAGGTTGGAGTCAAGCGCTATTCCCTCAGCATGGGGAGTGAAGTGAAATGCTTCTGCAGCGAGAAGTGCTTTGCAGCTTGCCGAAGAGCATATTTCAAGAGAAACAAGGTAAGAGAAATAAGGAAAGATCTAATCTACATAGAGACCCAGCCTGGGTCTCATTTAGCATCTAATAGAAGCTCTTTTCTTTTGTTTTCTCTGTTTCACTTAGTCCCTCCACTTTCCATCTGTATTGTCTCTTGGACTGTCAGCCCTTTACTAACCTTGTTTCTTTTAGTTTCCTTCAGCTCAGTGCTTGGGTTTTGTGAGAGTCAGGGAATTTGAATGCTAATAAGCATTAATGTGTGAGTCCCACTTTGGCCTTAGAGTCTCAGGACTCTTGCTACATGTAGACAACCAAAAGGAGTATTGTGGAAATAAGAGTAGTAGAGGGTTGCGTATGACAGTGTCACTAAGTTCCACGGTGTTAGGATCGTGGCCAGTGGGTAAATGCTTTAAAGGCCAAAGTCTGGGTCCCATCACAATAGTAGACACCTTCCCACTGCTCACAGTGAGCTCTGGGTTCATTCTTTTCGAGTGCATCATTACTAATAAGTAATTATTGCTGCAAACTTCAGGCACTCTACAGTTTTTAGGTTGGGGTAAGCAGTGGCAGATCATCTAGAGTAGCATGAAAACCCCTCCTACTCAATTTAAATTTAACTTTCTCTCAAATTAGAAAGCAATCCTAACATTGAATGTCTACCAAAATTGCTGTAATTGCTGAAGTTCAGTGCCTGAAAATGCCCTCAAGGTTACTTCAGCAGCTGGTTCTCTGCAGCAGAATGTGTGATATGTCATTTAAAGAAAAATAAGGAAGGAACACTTCAGCATCTTTGCTTGTTGAAAAATAGGGAAAAAAATGCCTGAAGAATTAGGGTGCATAGATCAGTAGAGTGGAATTTTAGTGCAGTCTTGGAGAGTCAAGCTCATAATACCTACTGGGGCAGACAAGCAAGGCAAAGGCAGGTGAGCCTTCTGCAAGGAGTGGTGTTTACATCCTTTTTGTCTAGGAAAAGGGTAGAGAGGAAGTACATGCTCCTTGGATGCTCCTCATTGGAAAACAAGTTCCCATGGATCTGTATGTGCACATGTGCAGTTCAATCTGCCTCCCAGTGTGTGAGACACTGAGCTGACAGGATACAGATCACCATCAGCTGCTGGCTGTGGCTTTTAGTCACAACATGACGTGGGCAGGGTACTCACAGTAATGGAGGCATTGTCAGTGATCCAAGTTAGGTGGTCCTCTGGTGTCCAGCAGTGATGAGTAGCAAATGATTTGGAAACCTTGGTGATGCAGATGAAAGAACAGCTAGTTCATGGTGGGTCCTCTTTTATCTACAGCTTAGATTCTGAAATAGGAGGTTTAGACTCTTTACTAAATGGAAGTAAGCACATGTTAACATAATGCATGGGCATACTGCAACCTTCTTCTAACCCATGAGTAGTATACTGGATTCAGTAGCAGTTGTGGCCATGAATGCAATTTGTCAGGCAATATATGAAAAATTTCCCTTTTACCTGACTTATGATTTGTTACCCTTGTGTTTTCTTGGAGGTCTCCTTGTCCTTGTATTATGAGAAAGGATAAATTAGAGCATGTCACTCCCCTAGTTCCCTTTCCTACATCTCTCTTAACTCCTGGAAGCTGAAGGATCCTGAACATTTCCACCCAGAAAGCTCTCTGTATTCATTATTTTGTATATATCTAAATAACACTAGATGTTCCTAATCTTTTCATACATCATCATATCCCAGTGAAATGTCCTATTCTTCACTAAAGAGGTTGTAATTTAACAAAATGTCATATGGGAGGACTTGGCAAAGCATGGTGAGATAACATATAATTGATAACATGTTGGTTGCTGCTTTGGCTCTGCTTCAAAGCTAAGCCAGTAAATCAAATTTTCTTCCTCTTTGCACCTGTGGAATCTGGAGTTGCACAGATCTGAGCCAGCAGGGGAGACCTGGGTCTGCCCCTTGCATGTGTATTTATGGCATTAGATGATTAGGAGACAGAATTATTTAGGAAATGCTGCTGTTAAATTAAGACAGGTACAGTAGAATTCAGCAGACCCTCATGCTGCTTCTTTTGCACCTCACCTGTTAGTAATAGAGCAGAGTCTTGAGGAACAAGATCAAAGGAGCAAGGCTGCAATAGTTCCAGATTTAACCACTGACCTTTCATCTGTTATTGCTAGTCCAGCAGTGTACCTGTCTTCTCCATAAGTCTAATGCTTATTTATGTATTTGAGAAGTTATGTCTCTCTACACTTTCTCATTTTTCAAACAGAGGAGTGAAATAGTCATGTTTCACCTGCCTTATGTGTGTTTTGAACAGCAGATCTCTGCCACAATACAGTGTTGTATTACATTAAATATGGACAGCTGCTGCCTTTCTGGGAGCTGATAGGATTTTGTGGTCACTTCATTTAAGGCTTGAATTTCCTAATGGATTGTGTTAAGCAGTCTTCCCTCCCTCCCCTAGATAAGGAGTGCTGTAATAAGCACTTGCTTAAAATGATAGGACTGTTTAAACAGTGAAGAATGGCATCACTAATGTCTCACAATGGCACTAAGTGATGGTGCAAATTAGCCATCCCTGAAAGCCAATTGTTCTGTTCAGAGTTAGGACTTTCTGTCATGATCCTCATAGCAAAACCTTCTCCCATACACAGGGCAAATGCACACTGAAGCCATGCATGACCACAGATTCCCAGCTGACATCAGACCACCTTGAAGTGGCCCAGGAGAGCAGCAAAAGTACTCCAAAAAGCCCCAGGTTAGCTGGGGACTGCTCCCAGCCTCTAATGCCTCCCCAGCCTTCTCCTGGGGCAGGTTTAGCAAGAGTAGCAATGCACTGCAATAAGCTGGCTCCTTGCTGGCCACGGGAGTGTTTGAACCCCAGCAGTTCAGTCAGAGGTGCACATCAGCCCTTCCTGCCTTTTGTCCCAGTGGAGTTGTGTCTATTTGTGCTCCAAAAGCTGTGCCTCTGCAGCCTTTTGATCCCTATGTAGCCAGGGTTGTCAGGGAGCTTCATGGCTGGCATGGCAAGCATCATGAGTTTGTGAAGGATGAAGGCTTGAGCAATTGTGAGTTGTTGTTCTTGTAAGAGAAGCAAATTCTGTCCTAGGTATCCTGCAGCCATGACCACTTAAAATTACCTGTATTAGCAACCATGCCTTGCAAGAATAGAAATACCTGTGTTTTGGAATTACAATGGATCTCCCCACAGAGGGGCATGTTATCTAAATTACTACAAACAAATGAAGCAAAAATTGGGATTTTAACCTCATTAGGCAAAATGTGAAGTATTTAGACTAGATCTGATTTAGAAAAGACTTCAAAGTACCACCACCACCCACAAACAAAAGTATCCCAAATCTGCATTCCTGCTCCTCCTTGGTCTAGCAGCCATAGTCAAATGCACATAAGGAACTCCTGTGCATTGCTAACCTGATGTGCATAATAACACAATTAAAATGAAGCCTTGCAGTAAAAGGGAGCACTTCATACTAATGTTTGTAATTGAAGATTTAAGATCTGGAGCTGTTCTGATGCTCCCTTCCTTAGAGATTTAATTTTATAGGCCAATTGATATAAAGTTAAGTACCAAAGAGACACATAAGGGCAGAAAGCACTGGACCACCAAGTTTCAGCAAATTAAATTTAAAGGGAACGGTTGGATTCGTAATTGGATCCAGTGAGTTTGAAGCCTGAAAAGATTAATTCTGAAGTTAAGTTTATTGACTCAATGAGTCAGAAAACAAATTTATTATGACCAAATAGCCAAACCTTGAATGAGGAGTGAATTCATAGAGGTTACAGGCTCTGTTCACAGCTATATGAAAGGCTAATGTACTCGATTTGACTAAGACAACGGAGAGCAAGAGACTGCAGTGTTATCTGCCAGTATTTAATACTTGACCTTGTTCCTGTTTTGCACTGCCTCCCAATCAGAAAACAAGGATGATAGATGTTTTTGTTTACAGTGCAGTCAAATTTCATTAATACTATTTAAAAAAACAAGGCATAAATAAAATATGTAAACTGCTGTTTAGCAGCATGGAGGTGTAAATGGTGATGGCTCTCTTCTCCCCGTACAGGACAGTGATGGGCAGCATTGTGTGTCAGCTGGTAGCACAGGCATTGTTTCTAATGCTCTTTTGTCTCATCTGCATAGCAAGAATGAATGTGAACAATGAAATGAGGCTGTAAGAACCTGTACACATTTATCCAGTCCCAAATCCTGTTGCATTAGGCAATTCCTTACATTTTTCAAATTGTATTTGAGGATGATAAAGTGCACACAGCATCATAAAGCCTTAGTGTGAAAACCCCTCCTGCATCAGTGGGTTCTTTGTTAATTAATGTATATCACTATCTGAATAATATGGACATGTATATACACACACACACACTAAAAACTGGGAGTAAACAGAAGGTATGATTCCCCAGAATCATTGGTGAGCTTTGTCAGAGAAGGTTCTCTTGATTTCAGGCATAATTGTGCAGGCTAACAGTGCATAAGAAACATTTAACAATCTCCCTGTCAAGTCAGTGAGTAAAGGCAAAAAGAATGTGTTACTTTCCTCTCTTTCTTATGCAGCTGCAAAATTTGATTTGTAAAATAGGAATTATTCTTGGAAATCTGGAAAATTGCTTAAAGCACCTTGGTGCAAGTAATATCCCTGGAAAAAAAAACAAAGGAAAAAGCAAAAAGCTTTGCTGTTACATCTTCTTTTATAAAGTCCCTTTCTGTAATGAGTTTTGAAACAGTTAGGGCACTAAATAGAAAACTTATTTCTCTTAGAGATGTAACTTTTGTTGTTTAGATATTCAGAAAGGTCAGAGTAGAGCTAGTATCCTACCTGGTCTGTGTGAAATCATTATATTTGGTTCTGTGGAGCTGTAGAGAAGTGGGATTCAGTAAATGGTTCACAAAGTTGCTTCTTCCAGTATGGTTTGGTGTAGAATACACACGTGTATTTATGTGTATTTGTGTGCTTCTCTGTGCACCTCTCCATGTGTGTACACACCTACTTGCCACAGCAGCCAATCAAGAAGGTGTCTTGTAGACTGTTGAAGGTAGAAGAGGAAAAGATGCCATACATCTCCATAGCTGTGACTGCTGTGTTGAGATACAAATGAGTGCAGCTGAGATGCTGAGTCTGTAGAGGGAACAGTGGGGAGCAACTGGAAATGTCTTTGGAGAGGGAGGGGAAAGGAAAATATCCTCCCTCAGAGGATGGTTTTGGAGTTTGGGGAGGGTAGAAGGCTGCAGACAGTGACTAAGAATCTGAAACAGACACCAAGATACCAAGCAAATCCTGAGCTATGAAAGGGATGGGTGGCATCAGTTGGAAAGGAAAAGAGTTGGCATCATTCTCTAGCTCTCATCAGCTGATCTTTCTACTTACTGGACGCTAAACCCAGAAATGTCATCAACCCAGAGCTAGGACTTTTCATGATTAGAAGAGGCAAATGAAATTCCAAATTAACCTACTGAGACAGTCAGAATATCTCACTGCTCACCCACAGCAAAGCAAAACATATTAACATTGCTAACGATGAAATGCATCAGCACCTGACTGATGCCACCGATGACTTAATGAAGGGAGCTGGCAAACCCAGTGTGCTTGTCAGTTTGCAAACTCAATGGACATTTTACTGCCCATCTGCTGCCATTTAATACTATAAATTTGAATCAAATTCCCATTGTCTGAATTACTAGAAAGTATCCAACACAATTAAAAGGTGTGTTCACTTTTAGTTTTAACCACCATGTCACATTGCATCAGTTATGTTGCATTCTGGCTCCTTTGCTTATATCAAGATGGATACACTAATTACAGCTTAAGAATCTGCTGCCTCTTGGACAGCAGGCATTTGTGTCAAATGAAGTAACCAGTTCATGTGGGGTGTCCTCTCATCAGTCCTGGACAGCTTCAGCGACTGCATATCTCCTTCTTGCCAGAAGTAGGTTTTGTTTGCATAAGCTAAACCCCACCACTAATTGTATTAGGACTTGACTAGAAATGCTTTTAAGGTTTTTGCACAGTGAGTGTATGCAGTTTAGACCAATGATGTGGATTTAAATAGTACTTATGACCCCTTGATATTGGAGATGTGGAAGAAGTTGCTACCTACAGGAGTGACTGAGGAGGAAAAGTGGCCAGTAGCTGTTTTTCTGGAGGTTCCTAAGATGCTCTACTGAATTCTTAAATCACTTAGGATGAATTTTTGGAGGGGAGAAGGGGACCCTAGGGGAAAACCAGACATTTTGTGTTGTTAAAAGATTTGGCAAGACAGACTTCATGATCCAGGATGTTTTTTTATTACCAAGGGACTTTTGATTGAAGAGTTTAGATGCATAATGATGCATTCAGAAAAAGAGCGGATACAATACACAAATGCTAACTTTGCCTCTGCAGTCCTTTGGCTCCAACCTCTGTGAGCTAGGCAGCCACTCAATAAAAGGTTGCTCTCCTCTATGTTCCAGTGTTTTGGTTCAGCTTATGTTAGATTAGCCAGTGTTACCTTGGTCATATAGGAAGTCAGGCATCTTCCAGCTTTGTTTCCACATGATCAACGCAGAATGAGCATCAAGAACAGTCTTTATTCTGATGAAAACTTAGGGTAGATCTCCAAAGTTAGCCTAATTTGCACAGATCAGTTTTGATGCCACTTTTCCATTTCCCACTGATCACATCAGTCAGTAATACTAATGTGAGCTTGGCCATAATGAAATCCATATTAAGTAATCTGTTTGTTCAGAAATATCATGGCATTTGAATAAATTATTGACTTAATGCATCTGTTCACTTATCAGCCAGCTCATTAATTTAGGGAAATATTGAAAAAGGAGCTTGAGTATTTTTTTTTCACTCTATATGTTTTCATTTAAAAAGCAAAATGAAGCAAATATGCTTTTCCAAAATATGTTTGGATTAGGAACAGTGCTGTGAACAGCACCCTCCATACACACTCCTGAAAGGACATATGGACTGTTACAATGAACCATGTAGTTTAATGGGGTGAAATTCTGCCCAGGCATGGCCCACAGTGGGCAGCAGTAGAAGATCTGAGGGGCTCAGCTGAAGGTGGAAGTCATTTCTAGTCCTGGAGTTTCTCAGGAGCACATGTTGCTGTCACACTGCGCTAGTGGCAAATCAATTTGCAGAGGTGAGGTGGCAGTGCAGTGGAGTTGTGGCATTTCTTGTCAGCTGATGGTCTGTATTTAGTCACTCTCTCACTCTCCTGAAGCAGTGACTTGCCTCTCCATCATGCATAAAAGTCTTGGGACAGATTCAAGGATGAAACTGAGTCAGACCAAGGGAGTAAATCACATGATCTATCTTTTGGCCCCTCCTAGGTAGGGAAGTTTCATCCAGCTTAGTATTTTGGGTTTTCTTTAGAAACATTTGCTGGTTTATGGGAAGACTGAAGATACCCTTACACACATTAACCTTGAATCTGGCCTCATGAGTCTAAATGAGGCTAGGAGAGACCAAATGAATGTAACTGACAAGCTGCTGGATGAACAGGAAAATCTCCTGGGCACTGTTAGTTGAAGTCAGCTTCTCACCATGTATCAAGCTGTGCTGGATGTGCAGGTGCTAAATGTACTGGAAGAAAGAGGTGTGGTTTTCAGGGTAAAAGTCTGAAAATGTCAAGTCTCTTTCCTGTAGAAGATCATTCCTAAAATAATGAAAGACTGTTTGCTGTGCAGCTAAGTTCAGTGAGGGGCTGTGCTCTGTCAGAACCCCAACCATTTACAGATCTCATGTTTGAATTGAAATTGGTCTGGAAGTAAACGTATGTTGCAAGTTGTCAGTCTGGATGCAGTTTTCTATCTGAAGTAAATGTGCTCATCTGTTTAATTATTTTCAGAAACAGTCATAAAGTACCTGCTGGTTTTGAGAGAGGAGGGAGGGGTGTGTGTGTGCATGCACATGTGGCTTCAGAAGGTTTTGGCTTCTTTAGTCTCCTGCCTAAGAAGTGGGAGGCCAGACTCTGCTCCACTGCACAGGGGGGCTGGTGGAGATGCTCAGGCAGAAGCCAGCTCTTTTGACTGGCACACATGAGGCAGGCAAGGGAAGCTGTGGCTTCATTGCTGTCTGTTTACTTCAAAAGCAGGGCTGGCTCTTACCTGGGCTTTGTGAGGAGAAGGCTGTTCAGTGGGGTATGACAGCTTGGCACAGCTTTACTGGGGAGTGTGTGAGACCATCAGGGACTCAGCTTGCCCAAATGCAGCAGTGTTCCCTATATGGCCTAGGTGGATTCAGCAGTGCAGTGTCCTGTAAGCCTGTGGCCCTTCCTTCTCCTGAAATTTGGACTGTCAAAAGGGAAACTTGTTGAGTTAGAAATCAAACAACAACTCAGTCTTAATTACTATTATTATTAATTACTATTATTACTATTATTTTTAATTTAGCCCCTAGTGCTACTGAGTCAGGTGGAAGAGAGCTCCTAGAACTGAATATAAGTCTTAAAAGCTTAATCTAGTGATTTGAACAGATCTCTGACATTTAGATAGGAGGTAGGTTAGAATAATTTCATGGTGTAGTACTCTGCCCATTGCTGAATGGTTCAGTTTCGTGACTCAGTCTGCAGAAGCAATTTGTCAAATCAGTGCCATGATAAGGCAACTCCCCACTCAGGTTTGGTCTAATACACAGGCATTAAAAGAACAGGTAGCTGTACTCCTAACTTCTGTGTCAGAAGGTGATATCTTCATCCTACAGAAAGGAGGGACCAAGAGCTCTGAAAGAGAAGGCTCTAAAATATCAAGGAGAAGGGTTAACCAAAAGAAAGTTTAAAAAAAGGAGGAAAAAAGAAGCATTGAATCTCTCTGGAGGCTATTTATGAACACCATATTAGATGCACAGATGGTACATATACCTCTGAGCAAGGAAAAGTAGAAAGGGGAGAGTAAATCTGGCATAGTTAAGTGGAGAAGTGCATAAGCTTAAAGGGACACTGTCAACTTAAAAATCACACTTTAACAGGAAAAATTGTTACCTACTACTGTTACAAACAACACCTATGGTTACTGAAAGATGAGATAAAAAACTCCCTCTGTTTTTTTGGTGTACTTCCTTTGGGCCTGATCCAGATTCCACTGGCATCAGTAAGTGATGTCCTATTGCTTGTAATGAGCTCTGGATCAGGCCCTCTGCATCTCTGCTGTATGTTGAGTACAAGTGGTTTCATTATTTTGCATTCAGTCAGTCTTCTTATTGTGTCTGTGGTTTTTCACACAGTAAGAGAGGAAGAAACCATTTTATTCCAAATGGGCAGGGTGATTGTTAAACTGTGGCAATGGCAGCAAGGTCCCAGGTTCACTTGTGCCAGAAATTCAAAATGTTTTGCTTCTTTAAGACAAAACTTGTCCTTCAAAAAGTTTGAAAACACAGTCAAGTCAGTTCTAACCAATGGTCACTGAGATCCAGTGCAGGAGTCACAGAATGGTAGGAGTTGGAAGGAACCTCTGGGGATATCTAGTCCAACCCCCTTGCTAAAACAGGTTCACCTACAGCAGGTTGCACAGGAACATGTCCAGGTAGACTTTGAAAGTCTCCAGAGAAGGAGACTCCACAGCCTCCCTGGGCAGCCTGGGCCAGTGCTCTGGCACCCTCAAAGGAAAGATTTTCCTTATGTTTAGGTGGAACTCTCTGTGTTCCAGTTTCTGCCTGTTGCCCCTTATCCTGTCAGTGGGCAAGATTGTCCCATCCTCTGCACACCCACCCTTTAAATACTGAGAAGCACTGATAAGATCCCCTCTCAGCCTGCTCCTCTCCAGGCTCAACAGGGCTCTCAGCCTCTCCTCACAGGAGATGTTCCAGTCCCCTCAGCATCTTTGTAGCCTGTGCTGGACTCTCTCTCGAGTACTTCTCTGTCTTTCTTGAACTGGGAAGCCCAGAACTGGGCACAATAACCGGGAGGTGGCCTCACTAGGGCAGAGTAGAGGGAGAGAACCTTCCTCAGCCTGCTGGTCACACTCCTCTTAGTGCATCCCAGGATACCCTTGGCCTTTCTGGCTACAAGAGCGCACTGCTGGCTCATGGTGAACTTGCCGTCCACCAGGAATGCCAGGTCCTCCTCTGCACAGCTGCTTTCCAGTAGGTCAAGCCCTGGCTTGTGCTGCTTCATGGGGTTATTCCTCCCCAGGTGCAGGACTCTACACTTGCCCTTTGTTGAACTTCATGAGATTCCTCTCTGCCCAGCTCTTGGCTTCTCCAGGTCTCACTGAATGGCAGCTCAGCCTGGCAGTGTGTCAGCCACTCCTCCCAGTCCTCTGGCATCCACAAACATGCTGAGGGTACGCTCCAGCTTTTCAGCCAGGTCATTGATGAAGATACTGAACAAGGCTGCACCTAGTGCTGACCCCTGGGGAACACTGCTAGCTACAGGCTTCCAGCTAGACTCTGCACCACTGATCACAACTTCTGAGCTCTGTCCTTCAGCCACTTCTCAACCTACCTCACTGTCCACTCATCTAACCCACTTTTCCTAAGCTTCCCTATGAGGATGTCATAGGATAGAGTGTCAAAAGTCTTACTAAAGTCCAGGTAGACAACATCTAGTGCTCTCCCCTCATCTACCCAGCTAGTCAGTCTGTCACAGGAGGCTATCAGATTGGTCAACATGATTTCTGCTTTGTGAATCCATGCTGACTACTTCTGATAATCTTTTCCTCCACATGCCTGGGTATGACCTCCAGAGTAAGCCTGAATAAAATGAGAAAGAAATTATCTGAAAGGAGGTTGTACAAGGCACTGTAGAAGGTATATTAAAAATGTCCCTGGAGGAAACTGAAAGCCACTTGTAAGTCCCCTATGCCTGGAGGTCACCCAGCTGTGACTCTGACCCCTCCTGAAACAGCAGAACAGCAGAAAAATTGAATTCATTTTCTGTCTCCTGTTTTCACTGCAAAGGATGATGAGGAGATTCCTGTTCCAAGGACACTTTTCACAGGAAATCAGATTGTGGCCTTATAACAGAAATTGAAATCTCTTAGGAGGAAGTTATGGAGCAACTTCAGTAACTGGAGTGCAGTAAATCACCAGGAGCAGATGGTACTCAGCTGAGTGTTCCTAAGGAAATAAAAGTGTGAAGCAGCAGAGATATTGACAAAGATCTGCAATATATCATTAAAACCAGCAACTGTTCCTGAAAATTTGGAACTCATTTGTATGGTGTTTAAAAAAAAAAACACAAAAAAAAGCAGATAAGAAGGTGGTTGCTTTCTTCTTGAGCCTAGGAAATGAAGCTGAGAGTTCCTAAGCAATTTTTATTTGACTTGCTTAACAGCAGAATAAAGTGACTTTCAGTTAGGCATGACCTGGCAGGTTGTAACAGTATAAAGAACAGCTGGGGTAGAATTCTTACACATAACAGCTTTTAGACAGAGGTATTTAGGTGAATGTAGTTTATTTGGACTCAGGATCACATTTGCTAGATAAGGTTGTTTATTTTTGCTGGGCAGTTTGATGCCTCCCTGGAAGCAGTGGATGTGTTTTGGCCCAGCAGCATACCTCACTCCACGTTTTCATATGATGTTGGACATTTAAAGAAGAGCCTGATTGCATTCCAAAGGCCCTGAGTTTACTGCCAACACAAAAATGTCTTTATGATGCTGAGGAAGGTTTTTATGTTCACTAGAGAAGTTTTAAATTCAATTTGCTACAGAAAAATCAATTGTTTTGAGAGAAAAGTTGAATTTTTCACTAATAAGCAGATACTCCAATATACAAAGCCAGAGGAGTGCAGAGGTTTAGCCAAGCAAACACAGCTCCTGTGTACACACATGCATGGGAGTTGGCTGAGGGAGGCAAATGAGAAGTTCTAATGGATTTGGAATTTAGTAAAGCACTTGAAATGGCATCTCATGAAATCTTACCCTCAGATTAATTCAAATTACTTTGGATATGAACACTGTCAAGTGGCCTGAAAATGGGCTCAAGGAGTAAAGTAAAGGATGGTGATAAAGAGCAGCATATCAGGTTGTGGATAGAGAGGTGCCAGAGGGACTTTCCTGAGATTCATCTTGTTTCATATTTCATTAATGATCTCCAGGAGAGAAGAGAGAGCAAGTTCACAAACTCTGCAGATGATAATAAAATAGGTGGAGTTGCAGATACCAGGGAAGACAGAGCATAATTCTCTGGAGGAATTAGAAATAATCATCATAAAAAAAACCCCAAACCAAAAGCCAGCTGAATGACTTGTGTTTTGGCAAAAGCAGGTTGATATGTCTAGGGGGAAAAGAATGGAAAGAAATATCTTAGTGGAATGAGTGATGCTGGACAAGAGGCTGAAGCTGAGGGTAAGGGAGGGCAGTAAGTTGGGCTGTGCAGACATAATAGTAGTTAAATGGCAATGTGAATGGTCATAGCTGGGGTCTGGAACATGGGGGTGTTGAGGAGGATAGATGGCTGGTTGCTGAAACATAGGTAGAGCAAGAACTGGCAAGATTTGGAGGGTGTTTGTACAAGAGCAGGTAAGGGATGAGCGGAGTCAAAGGTGATTTAGGAAATGCAAAGGTGTTAAGCCTGTGCAGGAGGAGGAGGAGGCTGGGAAGAGGCTCATGTTTTGCAGTTTCAGTGTGTAACTTTGATGTGTTAGCACTTGGAACTGTGGCCTAAAATGAGCTGCCTTCTTTGGGAGGGACTAAGCTGGGTAAGCAAACAGTAGGAAATACCAAAGCTGGCACTGGCAGAGGGAACACATACACTGTCTTCTGTGTACTTCTCATCTCTGACTTCTGCAGAAATGCAAGTACTGGGATTCAGCAGGCAGTGTTACATCCCAAAATTACTCTGCCCATATTTAGACTGAACTATCACAAAGAGTAGTTAAAGGCCTGAGCTCCAAGCCAGTGAGGTAAACAGAAGTGCTCTGTCTGGAGCAGCAGTCGAACTGGGCCTGAAATTAAAGAGTAAAGTTGCATAGGTCTGATAAAACTGATGATTATTAGCAACAGGTATAGCTAAGCCAAGGCAAAGAGCAATGGAAACCAAACCTTATTCATCAGAGAGATTGCCTGCCAGTGTAAGCCCCAGGTGCATGCTACAACTGCATTAGATGATAGGAAATTTTTCACTCCTTCCTTCAGGTGTTGGCTATTGTCAGCTGCAGTTTGCCAGATGAAATGAACAACGGGGCTGATCACTATGGTGAGACCCATCTTCCTCATCAGAGAGCTGCACTGATGGCATAGCAAGTGTGAAGGGCTCAGGGACATAATGCAGATGTAATGTGTCCCATTTGGTTGGCCAAATACATAACTGGTGCAAGTAGGCATAGCTTTATGGAGATCGATGGGGCTACTGGCATCAGCTGTAGTTTTGGCCCAGTGTAGGAGCTACAATAGCTCCCTTTAGTTCTTCCTGGGTCTGGAGAAGCAATAGGTTTGCTATAGTGTCACTGGAAAGTTTTTTTATTATTATCATTTAAATGAAGAAGTTTTGACTCATTTTCAATCATCCTCAAATCTCTTGTAAAATCTTTCAGCACTTGAAATGCAGTTATCAGTGTTGCCACACTGCTCTTTTGGAGTGCTTTGAAAATGTCACTATTTTCTACTATTTACTGTTGATGGAATTATGGAAAGTGTAGAAGCCTTTTTATGAAGGGATTAAAGCAGTATGTGAGGTTGTGTTCAGTCTCACATGATAAGGGCTGGTTTTAAAGAAGGATCTTACAGAACTCTAATTCATTATGTCTGCACATTTCAGGAGAATGTGCAGCACCTTCACTGTGCCTACCTCTTGCAAAGAACACGATTAGAGATATTGGAGCACATTGCCTAGGTTGTAAGGTGTTTCCTAAAGACAGCTCATGGCAGATGTGGTTATTTTGAGCTTTTTGTTTCTTCTTAACTTCTGGAGTTAAGTTTGAAAACTCAATATAAATTGCAGAACAGAACCTGCAGCAAGGTACTGACCACCAGTTTCACAACAAAGGAGGTATTTTGGTCTTTCCTCTGACATCAGTAGGATGAGAACTGAATCCCAAGCTACGAGCCAGTGGTGGCATTTCGACAGGGAAAATGAGGAATTAGATATTTGTCTGTGTACTTTGTGATCTACAGCTATCACTTTTTACTGATAAAGCTGTGTAAGATAGTTTAAATTAACTGAATTTATACTAAATAAAATAAAGCCCAGGTTTGCCACACTCTAGGCTGGATAGTTCTTCATTCTTCAGTAGGCCAGGGCAGGGAGGTAATGCACATTTTTCCTCCTTCACCATCCTGCCTTATCCTTTCCCTTGCTTTATTAAGCAGAACCTTTCTAGCCTTCACAATATAATTACTAAACTTTTAACCTCTCTCTGACTATGTCTTCCTGTATTTCCTAGCCTATATCTGTGTTTCACTGGTGAGGTTGGGATAAAGTTTCTGCTGGCATTTACTGTTGTGCGTTGTGTTCTGTATTTGCAGCATGACTTGTGTTGTCTTCTGGATGTTTTCTTAGGTTGTTTTTTGTGGTGAAAGGTACCAAGGAGATTCTCAGTTGTTTTTATTTCTTGGTGCCCCTAACAGGGTTTAACTTACCACCCCATTATACAGCCATGTCCTGTGTGCAGTGGTGATTACTGGAATGTAAGTTGCTGTTATTAATCATCTTTCCACTCATGCTGTTCCATTAATCACATGAGGAAATGAGGGTGTAAGCTTGGATCCAGCAGGATGACAACTTCTTGGTGGTGGTGAAGTGAAATCCAACCTGTGAAGCAAAGAATGACTTTTACAAGTCATTTCCATTGCAGGTCATTGGAAGGCAGCTCTGTGCCATTTTGCAGTACTCCATGCTAACCGTGACCCATGTGGATTTAGGGATTTCATGAATAATACAAGAGATGCAGGAGCAGTTGGAGAAGAACAGTTTCCCACGTTGTTTGCATCAGGGCTCACTAATGGATTTCCCCTCAAATGCAGCCACCGCTAGGAAGCCATTCTGCTTCCCAGGGCCTCACACCCTGCAGGCAGGAGTCACTGCAGATTCACACACAGCTCTCTAGCTGCTCTCCCTTTGTTTCCAAAGAGCTCCTGCTCTGCTCTGTCCGTGTGCCTTGACATATTCCTGCAGGAAATTGACTTTCACGCCCAAGAGGAAGAAAGTCTAGCAGGTTTTCTGCAGACAAAGGTGTTCCTTTGGGAAGCCTGGTGCCGAGAGGACAGTACAGCTGTAAACATTCTGCTTGGAGATAATGAGTGCCCCAGCAGGAGCTCCTTCCCCACACAGCTGTACAATTCCCTCTGCTCTCTAGAAGGCACTGCACCCGACGTGCAGTTTCCAAGCTACATTTAACACAATTGCCCATCAGCACTTAGGAAGCAGTTACCACAGAAACCCAGCAGAGACCAATTAGTCACATGATTAAATTAATTAAAATAACCCAGGGTATCTGCCATCTTGCTTCTTTCTGCTATGCATAGCACATGACCCTGGCAGAGCTGTAATTGGGTGGCATTATTGTGCCTTTTAATCCTAGAATCATCTTCATTCTGTACTGAAGGTGGTCTTTGATTTTTCCTTTTCCACCAGTCTGTGTAAATCCCTTCCCAGAGATCCACATTATTCCCTTGCTGCAGAGATGCATTATTCCTTTTCTGGAGATGTGTGTTATTGCACAGAAACGTTCTCCAGCTCCCCTCCATAAGCCAAGCAGTATCAAATTTACAAAACATCAGATTTAACAACAGCCAGATTTGTTATGTTTGGGATAAGAGGATTTGGAAACATTTTCAATTGCACAGCTAAGACTTTTGGAGGTCTTTAATGACAGCTCTAGCAATACTTGCCAGAGAGAGTTCTGTAATATGTATTAGCACTTGACCTGAGAATTGTAAAGCAGCAAGAAAAGGCTGGATGTTGTGTCTTCATCTCCTGAGTAATGCTGTTACTGCACTGGGGCATGTTTAAGTGGAACAAGCTGTCTGCCTCAGAAGACTGCTTCCTGGGAAAGGCAGGCAGTTCAGTTTCCTTGCTCATTTTTAAAACCTAGAAATGCAGAGTCATATTCTAACTCAGTAAGCCAGTCCTTTGTCCTTGGTCCTTTGGCTGCTCTGATAATGGCATCCCCTGAATCTCTGTGGCAGCCAGGTTTGTCTTCTGTTTTATCAGTGTCATGCTTCCGTGTGCACAGGAATCATCTCTGCCTGACATGGCACTAAGCACAGAATGTTGCCATTTCCACCTCATCAAAGATTTGCTGGTGACTCTTGATCTGTGGCACCAAAGGGGGAAAAAAAAACACAATTAATACTCTTTCTGGCCCCAGAGTAGAGAGCAGCTTGCCTCTCTGAAGCAGATTCCATACAAGCAGACTTGACAAAATAGCATGCATAAATTACATGGCTCCGATGCATTAATTCGTGCCTAACAGAGCAAGTGACAACAACACTACATCTACAATGGGTGGGTATATGATGGAAGAAATGAAGTCTGTGAGTTAATGTATAAATAATCAACTGTTACAGAACTTGCAAATATTATGGGAGAAAGCTAGCAGGTTTTGTGTGTGCTGTATTGCAGAAGTGCCATGCACAAACATATTTGCTAGGCTTTGCTGGTTCTGACTAGCCCATCAGGATGTACATGCTTGGCAGTGCTCAGGCACAGATGCTCCAGTAGAAGATAGGGTCTAGTTGTGAAGTGAGGTCTCTGTCCACCAGAGCAATGTCAGTGCCAGAAGTGAGCCTCCACTAAGTCATAGCACATTTCCCAAGGTGAAGTAAGCCTTGTGCCAGGTATTATGTGGGTCTGTGATTTTATAGACATTATCCCCAATTGACCAGCATCACCTGCCTCCAGGACATACACACAAATTGCCAGGCATAAATGAAACCAGTGCTCTGAGTTTCCATTTTACTTGTGTTTTGCTTGTACATTGTCATGGGAAGCTGGAGTGTGTATAATACTTGCTGAAAAATTGCCTCTGGTGTAATGTTTGATTTTACTATTTTTACAACAAGCAACAATAAGAAATTCTCCATGGGATCCCCCAGTTTTACAATGTAGTAGTCCCACAGAAATTGACTGAATTATGTTTCTGTAAAACTGAACTGGTGGAAAATCTGGTGTGAGGATTGCAAATGCAGGAGCCACATGCTGTTGTTTCCAGAATTAAAATATGTCCCCAAATATACTCCTGAAAAAGACCATGAGGCTGCTTTCTGCTTCATATTTAAAGTACTTCATTAACAAACCTGTCTACTAAGTTCTCAAAGCTTTTCTTCTTTTATAATGCAGAAGAAAATGTTATTGTTTTTTCTCTTTTTCAGACTAGAGCAATGAAAAGTTTTGGCTGGGCTTCCTGTGCCTGAATGCAAAGGACAGGCTCTGCCCTAGAGGCAAAAGCCATGGCAAAGGCTGAGGTGGATGTTCTGGACATTCCAAAATAAATAGGAAGGGAAGAGGTTTGCTTTGATCCACAGGAGCTCTGCCTTCTTGATACAAGGTTCTTGGTTCAGGTTCTGGCTTTTCCCAGGGAAAGGCAGGCTCCCTCAGCCGAGTGTTAGGGAGGAGCTAACGGTGATGGAAATACAGGGCCCTCTCCAAGTCAGCCTTGAAGTGGGATTCATAGAGAGAGAGCAGGCACTGAAGTGTGTTAATACCTATCTCTGTGCCATAGCTGCATTTCACAGAATCACAGAGTGTTAGGAGTTGGAAGGGACCTGGAAAGATCATCTAGTCCAACCCCCCTGCCACAGCGGGATTCCCTAGACCAGGTCACACAGAAGCGCGTCCAGATGGGTTTGGAGTCTCTCCAGAGGAGGAGACTCCCCAGGCTCTCTGGGCAGTCTGTGCCAGGGCTCTGGCACCTCAACTGAGAAAACATTTAAGAGAGGTGTGCTGACCTCTTCTCAAAGCAGGAGATGGAGCAGTCCTGTGGGAACTGTTCTCCTTGCCAAGTAGTTGAAGGGGTTCATAGGGGACTTCTGAAGGACAGTCACTGAGCTGCTGCTGGGTTGCTCACTCCAGGAGCACACACATTAGAGGTAGGGGTTGCAGAAAAAGAGAAGTACTGGAGAGTAAAGAATATCATGTTCCAGTTGTATTGGGCACTAGGAGATTTGCAAAGGACTTCAGTGGGATAATAGACTTCCTTTAGAAAAAGGTGAATAAATAAAGTTTGCCCTCCTTGGGATAAGAAGGGAGGATGTGGAAGGAAAGCTGATGAAGTGCAAGCAGTTTTGAAATAAGTATTGTGAATGAATGTTATGAACTCACAGGGTACTGCATGCCTGAATAAATGAAAGCAAATCAAGATAGCAGAAGTATTTTGATGGAATATTTTTTGCTCACCACAATAACTGGAGCAAAGAGCCATACTGTAACAGTTTGGTTTCCTAGGTTTTGTGAACACCTCATCTCTCAGGAGCTGTGATAGAGCTTACAGTTAGATGTCCAGGTCTGGGAGAGTCAGGTGACCTATGGTCTGTTGTAGGCAGACTGAAGTCAGTAGGAAGACTGAGCTGAGTGGCAGTAAAGTGATTAAGATTAGGCTTACATGATTTTAAACAGGAGGAATTGATAAAACATGTGCTTCTGAATCATTTAGGTATGATTCCTTTGTGTGGTAGAGCACACATAAGAAAGTCTTCAGGACAAAGTAAGTAGTCTGGTGGATCGTGTGAGAAGGAGTGCCAGTGGTGGGGGTTAGATGACAGTGAGGTGAGGTGGGTTGAGAAGTGGCTGAAGGACAGAGCTGAGAAGTTGTGATCAGTGGTGCAGAGTCTAGCTGAAAGCCTGTAGCTAGCAGTGTTCCCCAAGGGTCAGCACTAGGTGCAGCCTTGTTCAGTATCTTCATCAATGACCTGGCTGAAAAGCTGGAGTGTACCCTCAGCATGTTTGTGGATGCCAGAGGACTGGGAGGAGTGGCTGACACACTGCCAGGCTGAGCTGCCATTCAGTGAGACCTGGAGAAGCCAAGAGTTGGGCAGAGAGGAATCTCATGAAGTTCAACAAAGGGCAAGTGTAGAGTCCTGCACCTGGGGAGGAATAACCCCATGAAGCAGCACAAGCCAGGGCTTGACCTACTGGAAAGCAGCTGTGCAGAGGAGGACCTGGCATTCCTGGTGGACGGCAAGTTCACCATGAGCCAGCAGTGCGCTCTTGTAGCCAGAAAGGCCAAGGGTATCCTGGGATGCACTAAGAGGAGTGTGACCAGCAGGCTGAGGAAGGTTCTCTCCCTCTACTCTGCCCTAGTGAGGCCACCTCCCGGTTATTGTGCCCAGTTCTGGGCTTCCCAGTTCAAGAAAGACAGAGAAGTACTGGAGAGAGAGTCCAGCACAGGCTACAAAGATGCTGAGGGGACTGGAACATCTCCTGTGAGGAGAGGCTGAGAGCCCTGTTGAGCCTGGAGAGGAGCAGGCTGAGAGGGGATCTTATCAGTGCTTCTCAGTATTTAAAGGGTGGGTGTGCAGAGGATGGGACAATCTTGCCCACTGACAGGATAAGGGGCAACAGGCAGAAACTGGAACACAGAGAGTTCCACCTAAACATAAGGAAAATCTTTCCTTTGAGGGTGCCAGAGCACTGGCCCAGGCTGCCCAGGGAGGCTGTGGAGTCTCCTTCTCTGGAGACTTTCAAAGTCTACCTGGACATGTTCCTGTGCAACCTGCTGTAGGTGAACCTGTTTTAGCAAGGGGGTTGGACTAGATATCCCCAGAGGTTCCTTCCAACCCAAACCATTCTGTGATCCTGTGACTGAGAAATGCAATGCCCTCTCAGAGTCAGGGAGAAGGTAATGGAGGTGACAGGAGGATAATTTGGGGGGGTTCCATCTTGCATGAAGTCATTGGTGCTAGTTCAGAAAGAGCTGGTGAACCTACAGCAGTCCGATGTCCAGGACTCATCCATCCCTAATCTCTCCAATCATTTGTATTCCTAAAATGGCTCTGACATAGTAGTTAGGGCAGAAATAACCTCCTGGAGGCTATCCAGGCATTTCCCTACATTGCAAGAGGGTTTGTTTAATTTAATACTAGTCTATCCTCATGGCATTACTGGACAAAAGCAGATAATAAATAGTCTGAGAGACTGTAAAGAAGTACTCCCTCTCTTTTGATGTATTGCAATAGCTTTCCTCAACAACTTGAAGCCCAGAAAGTTTAGAAGAAGTAAATGTTCACAAATAATTTTCCTAGCTTATAAATAGTATTAACTGTGGGGTTGAATTCTGGTCATTCTCATCAGTTTGTCTCAAGTGATTTTATTAGATTAACTATTAATTTTGGAACAGCTGTATTCACAAGTGGGCCATTGCTTTTGGCATGGACCTGTTAGTATGAAGGATGTTGCTGGTATTCTAAATTGGAAACAGTGTACAGTTTTTGGATAACCATCAGGTGAGAAATACCAAACTCAAAGAGGGGGGAGACATTTCCTAGTTAGTCAGTTGGGATAAAGGAAGATCCAGGTGATTCCAGTTTAGCCATTTGGATGGGACTCCCTTTCCAAAGCCATATCCTCTGTGGCTTGCATTAGCACTCAGGCTTTGTGTAAACTGGATAGGAGTCATGTTGCTGCTGCCTGTTTCTCCAGAATTCCTTTGTCTGAAAGCTCAACACTCTTCACTTTTCTCAGCAGCATTTTCATGAGCCTCTATTTTCTTTGCCCATCCTTCTGTCCCTTCTGCCACCAGCTTCTGCTTACTCCCTTGACTCTTCCTGTTTGTCATACCTGCTCCCTGCACCTGCCCCAATGGATCCTGCCACTTCCCATAGGCCACTGGCACTGTGAGCTCCACAGGAGATCAGAAGAAAACTCTTTGGAAAGTCTGTATAACTAAGACTTTTTATCCCCAGAAGCACTACTTTGTCTTTTGACAGATTTTATACTATTCCTTGTGCTAGGAAGTGATAGTGACTGTCCCCCTGTTACTCCCTTGGCATTGCCAGTAGATTTGTAGCTCTACCTTGGGAGCTGACTCCTACTGCAGGTGGCAAGGGGCAAATGCCATACAGGTAACATTTTATTTATGTGCTTTCAACAGATTCTAGGTAGTTTCCCTCTCGTTTCTGCAGCAAAAAAGCTAGTCCCTCTGAGGAGCAAGCAGTGCGTCTGGGAAAGATTTTAGTTTCTAGATAGGATCTGTGGATTTTCATGCCCCTTTTGCTCTCCAGCTGTCCCTTCTGCTTCCCTCTAAGCACATGCTCTGATCCTTTCCTTTCACAGCTCTCTGGGATCTAAATCCTGGCCCCTTCAGAAGTCAAAGGTAAAAACTCAGCTGGTTTCAGAAGAGCAGGATTTTCCCCCAGCCACTCCCTCATTGTGGGAGGCTGTGCATGGCTCTCTGCAGGGATGAGGCAGTGGTGTAGCAGGCTTGGTCAAGAGAGAGCATGCCAGCAAGTGCCAGAGGAGAGGCTGAGGACATTAAACCAAGATGTGTCAGTGTCAGGATCTCTGCCTGTCTGAGCTGCTTACACACAGCATGCTCCTCTGTCAGTTCCACTCAGATTAAGAACCAGAGCCAAGTGTTCTTTTTTGTGCTTCTGAATGGGAAATCAGAGATAACTTAGATACCTAACATGTATCTGCAAAGATAAGTGTGGAGGCTTTTTTCCCCTCTGTTGAAGAGCATTGCAGAGAGAAACAGTTGTCATGAACTGCCTGTTGGATGGTTCCTTTCTCCAGAGGGTTTATTATCCTTCAGCTTTCATTACTGGAGGGTACTTACAGGTAGCATATTCATTACATTGAACATTCCCACGTGCTTGTAGGAGCACACAGCATACAGATGTTAGCAGCCATGCTCCTTAGCACCCACAGACAGGATATTCTCATTAGCATTTTCATTTCACTGCACCAAACTGGGGAGCTGCAACATGAGCAACTTTGGACTCGCTACTCTGCATGGGAGACTCAGCAACACGGAGAGTTTTGTCTGGTCACATTACATGTCATGTTCAAGAGGCTTTTGTCTCCATTCAAGCTTTCTGAAACAAGACAAATTATGATATTTTCCTGTTAATTTCTGTTAATTTCTTTCCTTAATGAGTTTCATTAAAACCAAAGCTTCCAGAGCCTGAGCCATGACAGCTGTCTAAAGACTGTTTCACTTGCTGGGAGCTGTTTGGGCTGAATAATTATTTGAGCTTTGTGAGGATTATTTCTTTAAATAAGAACAATGATGCTCTGTTTGGAAAGAGAAACAAATGCTTGCAGTGGTGCAGCAGAATTTCATAGCACTGACTTGTAGTGCTCAGTGGCTTGCAGGAATACCTGGGAAAAACACATCTCTCTGCCTGACACGTTCTGTAGTGGTTTCACTTCAGGATCCAAAGACAGCTCTTTCAGCTGGCAGGAGAAGGAGGGCTTGGCTTTTAATGAAGCAAATCAGTTCTTCAAGAGACAGAGGGGCTTGTTCTTATTCTTTACTGTTGCCTTGCTGCAAATGGGATCCAAGAGAAAGAAAAGCAAGTCTGTCTAGTTTGCCATTCATAAAATATTCCTGTAAGTTGCAGGCCTGATACTTTGATAAGATAAGGGCCAATATTTCAGTTCTCTTGAATTACCAGCACTGTAAAATCCTAATGCCTTGTGTATTTCACAGCTATTGTAATTAAAAGCATCAGGCTTTTACAACATAGCTCAGTCTGTTTGCTGAGCTGACTAGTTACTTTTGACACAGAAATTCTTAAATCAAGGGGTGGGAAGATGGGAATTTTACTGTAGTCCATTGCTTCCAAGTCTGAACTGGACACTCACCACCTGTTTTCATGGGCACCAAATTCCTTGTCAGAGATGCAGAAAGCCTGGCTGATTTGATGGATCTCATGTTCCTATTGTGAATCTCAGATTTCAAGACCCAAATGGTAGATTTTTGTTTTGGGCAAGTGAGCATTTTCTGAGATTTAGGGACACCCTCTCAACTTCCTAAATCCTTGCTCCCTGTCCCCTGTTTCTAATCCTGTGTCCTTCCTGGTACTGATTTTATCTCTTATTCCTTGGAGGACAAAGGCCAATGACCTGTGCTTAAAATGGGATTGTAGTTAAGAAAGTGGTTGTTTAGAAACAGGAGCTTCTTGTTTAACAGTGACTCTGCATGCTCTGTATGCTTCCTCTGCTGACCCAGACATAGCTTGTCCCTGTCAGTTTGGCTGGAGAACAACTAGATGACTTCTGACTCAAGTGGTGTCATCAGGGTAATGCTCAAGACAGCCTGACACACGATATTTTACTACCAGGAGTGACAAAAGACTGAAAGAGGAGAGCTTAGTTTTTGAATCACAGGCTGATTTTGTAAGACAGACAGAAAAGCACAGCCCTATCCACCCTCAGAAGGCCACTGCTGGAATGAGAAGTGAAGCTGAGCTTATCTGATGGAGTAACTGTCAAAAGGGAAGCCAAGATCATGTTGGTGCTGCAGGACCAGTCTCAGAAAGCAGCCCCTGCTTGGTGGATACCTGGGACACAGTATGGGTCAAGTGTTTAAGGTAACTGTTTGTGAACTGAACAGCTGAAGATTTGAGGTGAATTTGCAGTTTGGCCAGAGTTTCACCAAGAGCAGCTTCTCCCACCACCAAACAGCTACATACCAGGAAAGGATGGGCTTCTGCCATTTTGGTTTCCTTTCTGATTGGCAGCTCTAGCAGCTGGAGAGGTGCATGCTCCCAGGAGGAGAGGAGAGGTGCAAGCAGAGGATGTTTCTGCACCACAGAAGCCCTTCCTCCATGGAGCAGCTGAGAAGGGAGCAGGAGGGCATCCCACCACGCCACGGGGAGCTCCATGCCTGGGCAGCCCTGAGGCAGCTGGGTGTTTGTGGCCAGTCCTTTCATCATCATGGCTCTGGGATGAGGGAAAATGTTCCCTTTGCTCCTCTCCTCAAGGCTGGGATTTCCAAAACCATGGGACAGAATTAAGCAATCAGATTCCCTGAGGAAAAACGTACAATTGATGTTGTTTGCTTAACCCAAACCAGGTCTTCTGGGAATCCAAGCCCAAGTGACCCTGTGAGAGGGAATCACATGGGCTCTCAGCTCCAGCACTGTCCTAGAAATCCAGAACCCACATTGTAATCTCCTTCTGTCATGTCTTAATTACTGTTGTGACATGCTTTAAATGGGAAGTTTGTGCAAGAAATCAATCCCTCTTAAAACTTTCCTCTGATGAAGAATGAGAATGCAAGATGTAATTTCTGGCTGCTTTGAGGAAAGCTGCTTATTCATTGCTAGAAAGTCTGAAAGAGCTGTTGTGACTGTGTCCTCAGCAGTCATGTTTACATCATCTTCCTTTGACTTCTCTTTTGGTCTTTTTTAAACAGACAAAAACTAGGAGGGCCACTTTTCAGCCTGTCACTGTATAGGCCTCCAGTGTCAGAAAAGCAGGTGTATGTAAGCCCATTTACAAAAATACACCCACCACTGCCTTTTTTGTAGTTCAGATATTCTAAGAACCCTAAATTTAGTTGTTGCTTAATCTCAAATATTAGCACCATAAACCCAGTCACATTTAAACATTTTTCCTAACAGACATGCTGTCTTTCCAGTCAGTTGTTTGCTTATTTTGCTCTGGGAATTCAGGACCTGCCTCTCCACCTTTGCTGTTTCATGAAGTTCACTACAGAGACTTGATCTCCAACCATGAGAGCTATTTCAGATTTGCTAAGAGCACCACAGCTTCTGCACCCTGGGAGCTCATGGAATGAAAGCCTTTGCATGTGTGGTGGGCTTGGCTCTGCCACTTTCTGCTCCATGACTAAAAGTAGCTGGTATAAAAATTCTCTGCCTTTGTTACTGAGTGGTGGCTCTTAGAAATCAATCCATCTCCTGCGTATCAGACTAACAAGTTTAAAGGAGCTGCATGTGTTGTTCAGGCAAGAGGATCCCCTTGGAGGTATGCTTAGGGTGGAGCCTACTTCCAAAAGTGTTGGATTTTTCCACCTTACTTGCTGCTGGCTGATACCCCACCTAGCAGAAAAACTCCAGAAGTCTGTGCTTTCAGCCTCAGTGGGTGAACCTAGAGCCCAGTTATTTTTAGCATACATTGTGCCTGGATTTCTAGCTGCCTCTCAATCATGTGAAAGCTCTTGATTGAATGTAATCCATGAAAGATTTATTCCCTCAATGAGCTTTCTCACAGGAAGTGACTTTAGACTCATCAGATTCCAGCTGTTGCTTAAATCCATTCAGCCATCAAGCCTGTCAGTTTTACTGTGTGAGTATTCCAGGTCTGTTCCCTGCCAAAGCCTAGCCATGGGCCTCCTTTTGTTCTGGTTTCCATTTGTGTCAATCTGTAGGCTAACTCAGGTCTTCCCTGGTGTGTGGGGAGATGAGCAAGGGTGTGGAAGAAATTGAAGTTGGTCTGATCTAGCTGATCCAACAAGATTTTGTATTTGTTCATGAGATCTGCTTCCTGCTGTGATCTTTCTACAGCAGCCAACACTTGATAGCCAAGAGGGATGAAAAATGATTCAATGAGAAAATAAAAAACACATAGACTTTTGTGAACTCTCCCAACATTTGAGCAGCTCCATGTAGCAGCTCAACCCTCTTGTGAAGCAACTGAGTTGTAGTTTTAAGATGTTAAAGGCTGACTTTAAAGTTTCCAATTAGTTCTGATGAGTGGTGGAACTAAACCTCGAGGTCCATGCTCATCCCACCTCTATGCACATGGCAAGGCCACTGTATCTTTTCCTCTGAAACATTTAAAGAGAAATGGCAGATCTTGCCACAACCTCCAGCTACTTGTTTTCTGTCACTGCATTCTGTTTTTCATGTCTCAGAGCTGCACAAATGTTCCTCATTCCACCTATTATCACAGCATGTGACTGAGAGTGGCAAGAGACTGTGGATTTGGGTGCCTCATAGAAACCAATGGAGCTATTGGGGGGATTTCAAAAAACCTGAGTAGTACAGTTGGTAAAACTGTAATATCAGAGTTTGTTAAAGATGTCCAAAGCCAGTATTTTCTTTCTTTTTTTCTTTTTAATGCCAGTTTTATTAAAGAAAATGTTCAAGGTCCTGCTGAGGATCTGGACAAAGTAATTTCCTAACATCTAAAGTTGCTCTTTCCCTTCCTGTTCATGTGTTATAGGGAAAATGTCTGTGTAGTTGGTAATACTTTAGCAAGCTCACATTCCAGTAGCAGTGTTTTCTAGGATACTCATTTGTAATTGTCTGAATTCCTCTGAGCAGCTCTGCATTCCTTAGCTTGAGAGAGAAAGGTTTAAACTCCTGCTGAAAGGCATCGTGAGAGTGATGACATTTCTGGTAACTTCATGTGTCTCTGGGAGTATAATCCAAGTTGGTTGTGTGGATAACCATGTAATTGAACTCAGAAGTGCAGGAAAAAGAGAAGAAAGAAAAATTAAGAATCAGAGTGAAATTTCTCTCTGTTGTACTCCTCATTATAGCTGCATGTTTCTGGGTGGATATTTATGTGTTTCAAGTCCAGGTGTCTCAATTTTGACCCAAGTCAGGATATTCAAAGTTGTTGAGTGTCAAGAGTGCTGCATTTTCTCACAACAGGGGTAGACACACAGAAAAATGTTTGTGGTGTGAACAGACACGTGGAAGGCCAGAGAGGCTGTGACCTCCTGGTCTCCTTCAGTGACAAACCTTTCTTGGAGCATCTACCAAAAGAAAAGCTAGTCCCTGTCCAGTACCATCAGGAGATGTGTATATGTGTTTTACCTTTGCATCTCTCAGCCAATGTGTAGTGTAAGCAGGTTACCCTTGCTGTACGTGTTAAATCCAGCCCCTGTCTCGGAAGCCTTTCACCAGTTTCAGAAACAACTTATTTACCTTTTTCTGGAGGTAGGAATGATAGTCCAGATTAATTTCCATGTGTTACTTCTGAGGTTTGAAAACAGATCCAGAGTTCCCATCTGTAAAGTAATTTCCTAGAGCCTGATTTCACAGAGGCACAGAACTCCAGCTGCAGTCAGCCTGCACCCCAGACTCATGGCTCTTTAACATTGAGGCCACCTCTGTACCAATTTCTCTAAGCCACTGTGTTGTGGGAGCACTTGTACTCTTGTTGTTGATAGCTGGTGATTGTATCCTTCCAGAATGGGCTCCTCTGGAAGCTGTGCACAGTTGTGGCCTGTACACCACCCAGCTTGGTGACTTGTTCTGCAGAGTTATTTTCTTTCTGTTTGTTTTTGCATCTGTATTGAACTTCTAGGTTTTCGCATTGTGAGAAGCAGTGGGCAGTTAATGGAGAGTTAGTAGCCACCTTTTTTGATAACAAAAATATGAGGTGTTTTTCTGGTAATATAAAAACATAGCAGCCTACAAAGACTCCTATCATATTCATCCTCACCTTTTTCTTCAGTGGAGAAGCCCTTGTTATTTAATATCTTGCATAAGAGCCATTCCAAACCTCTGATTACCCTTCTCTGATACTATTTCCTTTAGTGCAGAGCATGGCCTGCTTTTAAGGAGGAGCATGCCATATATTCAAAGTAACATTTGAAAAAGAAGGTTTATCCAGTGTGGAGATGCAATTCAAGTCAGTTGTTCCAAATGAGCTAACATCAGCAACAACTAGTGCTCCAGACAAGAACCTGTTAGTTTCTCTCTTTTCTTGTTTCCTTTTTATTTTGTACCTTTGGTACCTGCTGAGCCTGAAATGCTGTTTCCTTCCTGTCTTCTCTCAGAAGCATGACAGCCGTGTCCCCCTTCCCCTTTGCTGTGGAGCAGGCAGCCTGGTGCCTCCAGGGCTGAGGAGGAAGGAGGCAGACAGGAGGCGATGGCAGAGCCGTGCAGCTCTGCTCCCGCAGGACGAGGCAGACAAGCTAAACTTAGCTGGGTGTTGTATTTCGGCCTCTGCGGTGACACCCTGGGCAAGGCTGTCACCTTTCAGGGGAGCCCCAGGGGCACAAGGCTGTGGTGGGAGAGGGCTGAGAGCCAGTGCAGGACTCTTCTGATGCCTTTTGGGCAGCCTCAAGGAGCAGCTGGGTTTGAAGGTGTTGTCATGAGAGTGTCAGAGGAGGGATGACCCCTGTCAGCTGAGGGATGTGGTGGAGGCTAAGACAAAGCTTCCTCCTGGGATGCCTTTCTCCCTCAGCTCCCATCAGCAGGGCAGTTAAGTTCCCCCTTCCTCTCGGGATCAGGTGGGCTCTTGCCTGAGAGAAAGAAGTTTGGGTGAGGAGCAGAAAAAAATTCCCCAGGCTGAGTGCCTGTGGGATGCCAGGGTGCTCTTCTGCTGTGAGGTTGTGCTCTCTGCAATCTGTAGCTGTCAGGGAAATTGCTGGAGCCAGAGCTCCACTTTCACCCCTATGGCAGCAGGGGGGAAATGTGGTGTCTCCAGCCATGGCTTTCTTATCGATGCAGTTGCTTTGCATCTTAAAAATACCATCCTGCCTTGTGCTTCCCTTTCCTCCTTTCTTCCTCACCTCACTTCCTCTACCTACACATACATGCACATAGGGAGTCTGTCAGTAGGTAGGAAAGGGGATGTACTACCATCTCAGCTAAGTGAGAGATATATAAAGAAATGCAGGGGGAGTGGACATGCAGGCCGAACTCCC
Source organism: Galbula dea (assembly GCA_013399015.1). Lineage (NCBI taxonomy): Eukaryota > Metazoa > Chordata > Aves > Piciformes > Galbulidae > Galbula > Galbula dea. Next base: position 1,922,755 of record VWZX01009193.1, on the reverse strand, counting down.
TTACCAAACTGCTCATACACATCTAGTGTGTGCGAGGGACTGACGGCCCCTTGTTCCTCAGATTGTGCTTGAGAGGTGGGGGGTGGCTGCTGCTAGAGACAAGCCTGGGCTAGGGTACCTTAGATGTGACCCAGTGTGGCTGTTCTTACTCAGATTAAACTAAAGAGTCTCTCCTTCAAGATTGTGGTGAAAAAACCCAAACATATCACAGACATCTGGTCCAACCAGTGCACGAGAGTTTCCTAACCATATGCTTCCCCTACCTTCAGCCCAAAGAGCTGGGGGAATGGGAGACACAGGACTGATCACAGCTTGAAAGCTACAGTGCTGGGTGAGGAAGAGAGCCATGAGGGCTTTTTTGCTCTTGCCTATCCCTTCCTTGAATCCCTCCCTAGCACAGGCTGTCTGGCACAGCAGGCACCAGGACATGGTCTGGGTGTTTACTTGCCAGTCGCTAGCTGGAAGCCACGGGCTAGGGTTGGGAGTCATTGTCCTAGAACAAGCCAGTGATGCTAGTTGTGGCCCATGGCAGTGAAAGGCTGAAACATGAAGTCAGGGCTGATGCTCCCTCTTTTCAGCACAGTGCCAGGAGCTGTCAGCTTTAACTCTGGCTTTTTTTCTTTTGGCTTGTGTCACAACCTAATAAGTTACAGGCCAGCTTCTCCTCTCGATGCTTTTGCTGCACAGAAGGCTTCACATTTTGTAAGCTTTTACAGCACAGCTGTGCTCAGAGATAAAACAGAATGTGTATACAGTACAGTATGCATTCAACTGATGCACTAGATTCTTCCCACCATATGCATGGAGTGGTGTGCATTTCACTCTGATACCTCACTGCCAAAACTGCCAGAAGCAAATAAACAAATGGCAGAAGAGCGACACCATATGATGCAGTGCCAGGCACATGACCTAGACTTTCAGAAGGAGACCCTGGCTGCTTTTAAAGCATTACAGTGGTCCAATTTTTAAGCCTCACCTCCCACTGTATGAAATGTTCTGCCAGTGTACACTGTGAAGCGTGCTGGTTGTTAAAGAACACTCATAGATTCCCCTTCCTGCTAAGCAGCTGATGTTGCAGCTCCTCATGCTCAATACTCATTTCCTCTTTCTTTGATGCCAGTGGTTCCCCATCAGGTTTCTAAACTGAGAGAGGGGAACAATGGAGATGTGTGATGGAGTCTAATTGTGGAAGGAATGCTGGTGTAAATAGACAGAACACATGTAATTAGGGTAATGAGATTAATAATATTAGTAACAACTTAACCGTTAATATACAAACAATACAAGTGAGACAAATGGTTGTTCCATCTCCTTCCTCACAAAAAAAGTCACTAAGTTGCATTTCACAGCATCCATGGTGAAGATGCCTGTAATAAACTGACACAAACATTAATTACATGGTTAGATGTAATTAATTTAAATTGTAATTCTGTTCTTGGAACTCACACTCTGAGGATGAAAAGAGGATTCCTTAGCTTTTTTTCTCTGTGACTGGCCTGTTGCTAAAGAAAAGACAATGAGGGCCACCACTTCCTCCTGCTAGTGGTACTGGGAAACATCAGTCTTAGGTTAGGCTGAATATCTGTCACTAGCCTGCTGGGTATCTTGCTAGGTCTGGCCTTGCCTTTACTAATGATTGTGTGAAGTGCAAGCTGCTGCTTTCTTCACTTTAGAGAAGCTTTAGGCACAGACTGAAAAAGTGCAGGGAGAACAAGAGAGGTCAGGACCATTATTGGGCTTTACAAAGCTGATACCCAATGCAAAATGATCTGGAAGCAGGTGAGAGAATTGGGTCTTGGATTTTGATGGAATCAGATATGGAATAGGAAATGATGTTATTTTTTTCAGATAAAAGCAATATTTAGTAGAGTAAGAATGTGCTTGAAGTATTTATCTAGACCTGGTTCTTTGCTTTATGCTTTTGCACTTCTGCATAGTGGTAGCAAAGTACTTTGCTCTCTGAATATTGCAAAGCCTACCTGGTTGCTTCAAGACCAGCCCTTGAATGGAGGAGCCAGGGGCACTCACTGTGCAGAGGATGTGATTTTGGCATCTCCCAGCTCTGTAGCTGTGGTACTCACTTTGCAGAGGATTGTCCTAGCTCCATCTCGTTTCTTCCCTGTGGAAGACCGATTGCAGCAGACCTACTGCACAGAGCATCAGCTGGACTTCAGTGGGCCCAGCACACAACAGCTACACATTTAAGGTGACACCAAATATTCCATTGAGCAGTGAGGAAATGTTACAAAAGGTCAGAGCTGTAAACAAGGGTTTTGGCTAAGTATTTGTTGGAGGTCTTGGGCAAGTAGGAGTTCTATAAAGGACCAGCACAAGAGGCTGCAATAAACCTGTGGAAGCTTTAAAAAGCTGATAATGCCACCCTGAAATGGTAGGGATGGCATGGACATACATGTGCATGCACATGAGGAGACAGCAGTGCTAGCTGGGGGATGCAGGAGTCTGATGCAGCCTCAAAGGATGCTTTTCAAGACAGAAGCTGTGAGTGAGAAGTAGGAAATTGCAAATCAGGATTACAGGAGGGGTGGCAAACCAGCAAAACATGCAAGACTCTGCCTTGTGGTAAGGGGCCAGGCAGGCTGGGTTAGGAATGGAGGTGGCAACCAAGCCATTTGGGTCAATGCAGAAGATAGAAAGATGGTGAATATATTTCTGCCTGCTCCTTTTCCTAGAGGGCCCATCCCTATTTTTAAGCCTGTCTTTAAGAGTTAGGGCAATAACAATGGACAGAGGTGAAAACAAAAGGGTAGTCTGATAAACTCTGGGGCCTGAAGTAAACTGCTGGGAATAGTTAGTAGTGGATTCCTTTAGGCTCAGAAACCTGGCCAAGGATCTACCTCCAACTGCTCCCCATGTAAGATGATAGCAAAGGTAACAGGAAGTCAGAGGCATTTTTCAGCACATTTCATCTTACTGTGACAGAAAGGAGAAAACTCAGAGTGGGACTTCTCAAATCCTGAGGAAAGTTGGGAAAATAAACTGTAGTTGGTTGCCTCCCATTGCCTGAAAAGATCTGTGTGTTCTGAACTTTCTTCTGAGTTGAAAAGACAGTTTCCTCATTTGAGATATGATCTATGTTACTGGAATCCCTCCAGGTGACAGAGGGGTGCAGTGGGCAGTGAAAAACACAGGCATGCCACTGTGATTTAGAAATAACTTTGTGCCACCACTGGGGGCAGGTTCAGAGGTACTGGAGTTACATCCCATGTGCCAGTGACTGTGGCATTCCCTGTGGTCATGATTTCTTCTGTAAAGAAGAGTGGAAGCCCTGGAAAAGGAGAGCTACCTTATTCAGACTATATCAGCCTATTACTCTGTGAAATGTCTTTGAAAGTAAAACTTTGAATAAAAGCCTCAGAAAAGGTGGCAGGAGAGGAGGGAGCAGCACTGTACCCAGTGTCAGACCCAAAAGCAGCAGCGGTGTCGTGACCTTGGTCCCTGACCTCCAGCTGGGCTCTCAGGAATTACAGCAAATGCTCCTCACCACCAGCCAGGTTTTGCTTTTGTCCTTCTTGTAACTGCCACTATCCCACCTTTTATTGCAGCCATTCATCAGCAGCAGAAGGACTGGGACATGACATGAAAGTTTGTATCACAGCTTCCCTTCCTTTCCTTTCCTCCTCTTCTTGCCCCTTCGCCTGCGTGCTCTGCATTGCTGTTGGGTTTTGCCCCCTCTCCAGAGCAGTCATCCCTTCACCCAGCTCCTGAATGATTGCTTTACTAATACCACAGCCCTTCCATCTCTATGTGTGAATGGCCCAAGTGGCATGTCACTCCTAACTAAAGCAGGGAGAGATTTCTATTTTCACCCTTTGAAAGGCCCCAGAAAATCCAGCCTGTCTTGCTCTGATCCCAGGCAAGCATCTATTGCTGTGGAGTAGCTTGCAGACACAGCCCACGTGAGGGAAAGCCTTACCAACCAGACCTGGCCATTGTTTTTCCTTCTCCACATTTATTCAGAGCTGTTAACATACCACAAAGATAGGAATCAAAGAAAAAGAGTAGGTGTGGAATTTACCAGCTGTTTTAAGTCTTATTGTTACCTTCTGTATCGATCAAATCCCTTGCCTCTTAATTGGATATTGACTGTTGTGAGGCAAATAAGGCAAGCTGTCAGAGAGGGGAGGGATGGGGCACGGGGTTTATCTTAATGGTATGTTGATCATCCCTAGTCTATAAAAGCCAGTGGGAGAGGAGTTCATTAAACCAGCCTGCAATTGCTTTAAAAAAATATGCTCTGAGTCGAGATGATTAATCATATATGTGACACTGCAATCAGAGAAAAACAGCATTGTTGCTCTGGTATTTACAACACCCAAGCTTGAAATAAGCAGATGCATTGAAACAGATTCATTAGGGACAGTGATTTGTTTGGTCTGTAAGCTTCAGCTAACAGTAACCAACATTGGAGTTTTTGAATTTTTTGTTTGGGTTTTATTTCCTTTGGTGTTTGTTGTGTTTTGTTTTTCTGCCTCCTTGCTTCTCTGGCAAGCTGATTGGAAATGTGAGCTTGCCCTGCACAGGAGTCACTCATCTGTGCTGAGGAACCCTTGTAGAAATGGCAGCAATGAGAAAGAATACTTGAACTACCTGACAGTGAACAGCACAGAATGCTTTGGAAAACACTTTTATCTCATAAAGTATAATAAGCAGGGACTGTGAAGGGAGAGGGAAAGATGCTCAGCTACGCTGATGTGAGCTTCCCATTACAAAAATGGAATCTGCTGGGAAGTCTGTAGTTTATTTTCATTTCTTTCCCAGCCATATTTTAGTCTGTGTATTGAATATGTTGCAATAACTGTCAGGCATGGTCCATTAGTGTCTCTGGGTCAGGCCTGCCATGAATCAGAAGGGAGATTAGGAGGATAGGGTCGCTTTTCTAAAGGTCCCACCCAGCTGTGCCGTGTCGAAGGAACGTTCAAAGAGGCAATAAACAAAGTTTATTTCAAATTATCTCAATGTTCTGTGTTTGTTATCATATTTATTCTTTGACAATTTGAAACTGGTTATTAAAAATTTATGATATGGGTAAAGGTTTGTGCAGTTTGAAAAATTAGCTTGTGAGGCAGCCACCTGAACACTTCTCATCTATCATGGTAGTGAACTGTCAGGGAAAGGGTAGTGCAGTCCTGTGGAAGCCAGTAAAGCTCCAGAAACTGCCTGGTTATTAGCCTGTAGAGGAAGGAAAAAGGTGCAGAAGTCTGGAATGCAATGGGAGGATGAGGTTTAATAGGGAGGTTTCATCTGAGAGCATAAGGCAGTTCCTTGCTTAAGCAACTGGGTCCAGGTTGGATCACCTTCACTTCCTTGTGGGCCCAAATCATTTGATATGTCAATCCTTCTGCTCCCCTTATAAAAAATCAAAAGAGTGGTCCAGGGCAGTAAACACCTCTGGTTTTGCTTCAGTTGGTCTTTCTGGATGCATTGTGAAACTGAAGACGATCATCTTTTCTTCCTGAGTATTTTATGGCCGTGGTAGAAAGGGCTATAAATGTACAGCATTGCAAGCTGTGCAAAAAGAATACCCTGATTTTGCCTGGAAGGATGAGAAGTCCAGCAGGACTTAATAAAGAAGTTATAAGAGGGCATGTTCCCAATTTCTTTTTAAGTTTGTAGATCACCTCCAGTAGACAAATTGTCTTGTGGACCATTTCCCCTCCCCTTGGCGATCAAGTAACATTCCTGTGGTGACTACAGCAGTTGCTTACATGGAAAAATAACATTAGGAAAGTATTTAATGTATTTTTAGCAGTCTTTAAATGCATTTTAGCAGCTGGAAACAAGGGGAGCTTGTAGCACATGACCTGCAAGCTCTCCATAGACTACCACCAAGTGTGCAGACAGCCACTGCTGGCACAACCCTCAGCCTGGGAAGCGTTAGGTGATGTGGTCACCTCTAGCCTGGGGTGGTTGCAGGAGGCCATACAGAAGGGATAACCTCCATTTCAGTAAATGATAATGAGGGGATAAACATCCAGTGTGATTTTAGGTCCTTGGTTTTCACTGATCTGAGATTTTGGGAAGATTTTATAAAACATTGCTTTGACATGTTTCAAAATACCTGGGACTTTTGGGAAAAGCTTGAGGAGGTTTTAGAGGCTTGGAGCAGCAAGACACTGCAACACTAGAGATTACTGAATACAGTGTAGCTGAGGGAGACAACAAGCTACTAAATACCACTTATTCCATTGCTCTGCAAATCAGGAAAATCCTGAAATCATTGTGAAGAGCAAACCTCTCATCAAACATTAGTGAGAGCTTTCCCTGAGGGAAGACTTCCCTTCAGCTGAGGGCTCACTCCCTCCTATTGTAACTACACAGATGCTGAACCAGAGATGTCCTCTCTAGAAGTGTCCCCTTTGGCCCTGCTCTGCTCCCAGCACAGAGCCATGATCTGGCACCCTGATGTTGGGCTACCCCACTGCCCCAGTATGTTCATATTTCTGGGAAGAATATACACAACAGATGGAAGTTTAGAGCTATTTTTACTGTTGCTGGTACAGAGAATGTAGAGAGCATGGTAATTGATTATCTGGGACAACAGAAATGCACAGGAACTAGAATTTCAAGGATTAGGGTCTCCCCAGGGATTTCCTTCGAGTTTCAGTGCAGGGAGAGATAACCTTTGTGGTGGAAATGGAAGCATGCCTTTCAGTTCCCATCTGCAGCCAGTCCCTGGAGACAATAGCATTAGGGGTGATGGGAACTTCCTCTGTTCATCACCATGGGACTGGAGACTCAATGCGGTTAGCTGTGCTTCTATAGCAACAATGGTCAACTTCTCACAGCTTCTTTTTTTTGTCCTACCAGAGATGTTCACCTAATGCTTGTGCTTAACGTGTCTGGGGGGTCACAGTCCTGTGGTTTATGTTTTAAAGGGCATTTGTGGCAATTAGGTGGCAATTTTATCCTGAGGGAGGAGGTTAATCTTCTGTCACTCTGCAGTGCTCAAGTGGCTATTGCTCTTAGGATATAGATTTTAGGTGTTTTCAGTTAAGTGGCATTAAACATTTGTGGACCAAGCAGTAGGATTTCAGTGCAGATGCATTGTCCCATTTTAGTGGAAGCTTTGCATTAACACCTGCCATGTCAGTAAATTATTCTGTTCAACCTGCCTTGTGGCTTACATATCATAATATCCTGCTGTTAATATTAAAATGTAAGCACAGATTTCCTCTTCCAAGGCTAAGGCTGCATAAAAAGACTTACACTAAGGCTAAGAAATCCTGTCTGGATCAAGACAATGTTTCCCTGAGAATAAGGAGAAACAAATATCCATGTGCTTCAGAGAGGAGGAAATTCTGCTGTAGATTCTTCTCTCTTGTTAAAAAAGGGAATCTTGCCTTAATATATAGTCTGTCTCCAAACTATGAGCATCTTTCACAGGTATAGGCGGGCTGGCTTACAAACAGATAGCACAGTTAGTGTAGCCAAAGATAGTTATCATCATGCACTTATTAGTGAATACACATATCACTGAACATCAAATGCTGTGCTATTTCCAGAGAGGTCCTTTTAGATCCTGTTTTCCTTTCTTTGGTTTTGATTTTGTTTTCCTTGCCCTTCTGACATTTTCTTTCAAAGCTCAGGGGTAGAAAGCAGAGAGGAAAGGAACCTTGGAAAGAAGATGTGTTCACATCTGTCCAGCTTCCCCACATCAGGAGCTACTCTGTGCATGTCATTCCTGACAGATGTTTGCCTAATCTGCTCTTAAAAAACTCCAGTGATGGAGCTTTGACAGTCTCCTTAGGCAATCTGCTCCAGAGCTTTGCTGTACCTATCATTAGGAAGGCTTTCCTGATACCTAGCCGACAATTAAAGGCCACCATTTCCCTCACAGACCTTTGTCAGGCTGGCCTTACAGCCAGCCCAGCTCCAAGAAGTTAACTGCAGTTTCCTCATTAGATCTTCCTTGCCAACACTGCTCCTTGGGTGATGTTCTCTCTTCTGCCAGGAGCAGCTGGGATGGTGTGAGTGCTGCTGGCTTTGTGGAGCGTCCAGCCCAGCATCCCACGGGCAGGCGATGGGCAGGATTCCCTCTCGGATCTGCTGCAGCTGACGGGAAGGAGGCTGCCTGCCAGGAGAGGCTATTGAATGAGGAGATTCAGTGAATCCCAGGGGAGGCACTGCCACGGTGAAGTTACAGCAGTTCTGTGCTGATAAAACTAGCAGTGCTCACCGTGGTGCCAGGCCTCAGAACAGGAACTGAAGCCTTTTTTGTCCTGGAACAGAAAGTGCTGTGGCAGCAGTTGCACCATATACTGCATCTATGCTATCAATCACATCTAGCATTTTGGACATGCATTTTTTGATGAGAGCATTTTCATAATGATTTTAGCAGTTTAAAAAAATCAGAGAGACCCCAGGTTTGGCTTGGGGTTTTGTTTTCAGTTGCTTCCTTTTAAGCAACAGCAGGTGAAATAGATCCCAAGGCAGTGGGATGGAGAAACTGTAGGTGCCACTGTGTACTGTGAGCGAGGTCGAGCTGCTGGGGAGCTGAAGTAGTCTCTTACTGTTGTGCAGCAGAGATTGAGAGTGAGTCAGTGTAGATACATATCACAGCATTACCATGGCAAGATAAACTCTGAGCCAGGTTTTAATATGCTTAGAACAGTGCTGAACATTGTAAGATGTTTCCTTCTGCTAATTATTTACAAGTGAAGATGGTAGTAATGAATTAATGTCAGGCAACTGGAGAATTAGCCCTGGCTGTTGAGAAGTATCTTTAAGGATGGAAAGCAGCGAGCTAGACTAGGTATGCTTTTGCTGCCTGAGGAAATTTTAGCAGCTAAACTAGTTTTGAGACTAGGAAGTTTTGGTTTAGATCAGTAGGAGAGGGAGGCATGTTGCCATCAGCAGGGGTGACAAATCTTTGTGTAACTGGCAATTTTGGTAAGTGGGTCAAGGTCGGTGGGGTTCGCTCTTATGTTTTGACACATGCACTGCAAACACCCTGATATCCATTTCATTTTACAAGGTGTGTGGGTACACCAAGATAATGCTCCAGAGGGTCACTGGCAAGTTACAACATGCTAGCCATCACGTGCACAATGTCTAGAATAGTGCTGAGATACAGTTTCAGGAGTCTAGGGACACCAGTGGCATTCAGAGCCCTACCTAACACCTGTGCCCCACACAACATCTCACCAGCTCTCTGTCGCTGAGCATCCCATTGGCACCTGTGGTTCTGGGCTGACAGGTCCATTTCTATTTGTGCAAGGCATTTGTACTCCAGTTGTCTTCTGATTGACTTGGATGAGCTTCAGTGAGTTGTCCATGCTTCTTCATAGAGAATAGGAAAGGGCAAAGTTTGGTTTCAAAATAAGGTTTTTCTTTTCAAAAAACATGGTCAAATTTGGACTTGGTATTCCAGGCAGCATGGGAGGTAGATTTATTGTGTGAGAGAGGTTTCAGTTTCAAACTAATAATTAGAAGAATACATTTAAACCTTTGTCAATATGAAAGTGATTTCAGGTGCTCAGGAATGCTCTGCCTCTTCCTTGTGGTTTGAAGGAAAAAATTTTAAATGTCTTCCACCCTGCAGCTATTGAGGGCAGTGAAAGAAAATCCCTATAAGCTGCTAGGAAACGTGCAGAACAAACTCATTTCCCACTTCCTGCTTCTGGTAATAATCAGCAGTTGTAGGTACTACTGAAAGCATACTTTTGGACAAACTTTTCACTTTTCAAAGCAGAATTTTCTGCTGGGCAGAGTTTATTTATGCCCCATGGCTGACTAGCAGAGGCTCAGGTCAAAGCCCACTGGAGTCAAGGAGCTTTCCAAGAGGTGCAGCCCCTTCACGTTCTCCTACAAATCCCTGGTGCTGTTAACCCCCAGCTTCCCTTCCCTAGCCTGTCTCCCCAGGGAGAGGCAGAAGCCTATTTGAAGGCAAACAAGCCTTAGAGCCTACAAGGTGTAAATATCTTTCATAAATGCCAAGGCTGAAGAACCCTGGGCGCGGGGAGTGCGACACGCGATGACAGGCAGCGCAGGCCGCGGGGGGAGCGCCGTGCTGAGATGCGCGTGCATTGCACCAGGGCATCCCTGAAGCCCCCACCCCAGGGAGAGGCACGGGGTGGCCGGGGGGATATGGGGCAGGACCACCTGCTCCTCACCCCCTTGCCTCTTCCTGCTCCCCTCGCCCCTCATTCTGATCACCCCCCCTCTGCCCTTCTCCTTCTCTCCCTGGCTTCTTTGGGCAGGGGCTGATTTAAATAGATTGGCGAGGGGCCAGGAGCTCATCATTTTAATGCAGTGTAAAATGGAATGTGCATAATTATATGCAAGCCATATGCGAGGGAGACAGCTCAGCTGTGAATTTCGGGAGGCTGCAAGAGAGAGCGAGCGAACAGTCAGGGATCAGATGAGATGGAGCGGAACGGAGTGCAAGTGTCACTCAAATGAACAGTGTAATGAGTGGATTGCTGACACTCCTCCTTTCACCTGCTTCTCCCTTTTGCCTTAACTCGAAAGCAGAAAACGCTGTAGGGAAAAATACTATATGCAAACAGGGTTGCTAATGGGCTCTGGTAATGTCTCCATTTAAACTTCAGCTTTCTTAATTAACAGCATAGTTCCAAATAACCAATAACTTGTAATCCATCTTTGTCATTAAATATTTTGACCACATTCAACTGAAGGATCATTGTTCTCGCTAGACGATTGCTCCTTTCAGAGCTTCACTTAAAGATGGAGGGAGAATCCATTTCTCTATAATAGCCTTACATGTAAATTACAAGGATGAAAACTTATTTATTTTTTTATAAACTGACAATACATTATCTAGGGATTGCTTAAGCATGCACAAAAATTTAAATGAGTACGTATGTAATGTTATCCTGAAAAATGCAATGGAGTAAATGGAAACCCTGAGTTGCTCACAGTGTCCAGCTCAAATATTTCATTCTGGGTTTGTCTTTTGTTGTTCTAATTATTACACCACCATGAATTTGCATGTTCAACTAAGCTGTGTAAGAAAACAGCATCCCAAGTGCTCATATCTAAAAGGGATACTGCATATTTAAAGAAACTTTTAAATAATGTTGTATTTGGGGATTCCCGTCTGTTTTAATGATCTGAGCTGTTATGCTTTTAGCTATTTTTTTTTACCTTCCATTATTTGTAAGTCCCTAAATAGGCCATTATATTTCCCTTCAGGCTAGAGATGAAGATGGACATGCTGAAAATTTTCCCCAGCAGCACTATGCTAAGGAAACTCCAAGACTTGCCTTCAAGAATAACTGCGAACTACTTGTAAGAATAACATACTTACAACAAGTCTAGATTGTTACTTTAGCACAGTGAAAACATATTTTTTTTGAAAGGCTTTTGTTCATTATGACATACATTATGAAATATGATAGTTTTTTTCCTGTTTAGCATTCAAATGCTAGTTCTGCTCTCCGTGAACAATTTAAGATCTCAGATTGCTTGAAAAATCTCTTCTATTTGATACAGCACATGAGTAGCCTTGTTGTACTGCCTTGTCTCACACGGTAAAGCAGGGAGAGCCGTGCAGGGAGTGGCAGGTGATGCACGAAAAGCCACCACCCCCCACCCTGAGGCACCCCATAACTCACTCTCCCATCTACCTTTTAGCTCTGCCTTGTTTTCTGGAGTTTTGTTCTCTGTCACACTGTACTCCCTTTAGAGCTTGCCTGTTCCTCCCCTTCCTAGCTGCATGCGGGTGGGAGCATCCTCTCCTCTCCACGCCTCTCCACTCCTCTCCTCAGCTGCAGGGAAAGAGCAAAAGCCAGGAAAGCACATACAGGGAGCCTGGAGTGTTTACAAGCCATAAGAGAGATGATATCAGCTGTGGAAGCATCGCTGTTCCAAAGCAGGGTTAATTCACTGTTCGTTTTACCATTTGCAGCTAGGCAAGATTAAAAGCAAGCAAGAATGCCTATTATATTTCTATTAAATGAATCTGTTGGGACCTAATGTTCTTGATTAGCTTGTGAAAATGAGTGCTCCACAATGAGTTTTTCTGTTTGCCTAAAGTAAACAGAGAATGAATTGTAATACATTTAAGAGGGATTCACACATGGCTTTTGAAAAGGGAGTTTTAGATGAACTGGTCGATCTCTCCCTCACATTCACCTTTCTTCTTGGCCATACTTAAATAAAAGGTATCGTTTGGCTACATGGAAATATTTGTGGAGAGTCAGAACACAGGGTGATGTTTTGAAACAAGAAGATGTTTTCTGTCATTATAACTCTAGAAGAGGTGGGTGGTGGTGGAGGATTAAGCTGTGTTTCCTCTGTGTTGAAGCCCCTGTCTGCATCCCCTGTAGAGGATGCAGAGCCAAATGCTAGTCTTGGTGTCCCAGCTGCAGCATCCAGCAAGGTTGAAGCTGATGAGCCAACATAACCAGTGCTGAAGCTGCCCCCCAGATTCAGGCAGTTGATCAGAGAAGCCCAGAGTGGAGGGCAGCAGCTTGGGGATGGTGGCCAGTGCCTACTCCCAGCACTGGCCAGAGCACAGAGCATCTTGACCACACCTGCACTAGTGGGTCCACAGGCTCTCCTACCCCCTAGGCACCCCCTGTCCTGAGTCAAGCCCTGGTTAGGTAGTGACAATGCTGTTCAGAGCTGTGGGTGTCATTCAGAAGGGTCAGTTTTTTCCCAGTGTAATTCTCCCCAGCCAGAAGTGATGTGACCCACAAGATCTGACCTTGCTTCCTCTTAAAGCCCTTGCAAAGTTCCTGTTGGCTTCAGGGGCAGCAGGGAGGAAACTAGACAAACACAAAAAGCAATTCCTTGGTGCAGTCACAATTCTTGTGCCAAATAGGTGACATGTTTCCTGAAGGCCATGTTTAATTACTGTGCCACTGGTGAGATAGGGCCTGAGGAACCATGACAGTTCACCAAGTTGCTCCTGAAGTCAATAGGGCTTCTTTGTGTTGGAGGAGTTCAGGATTCAAGCTGGGAGAAGACACAATATAAGTAATGTATTATTTTGATAGGAAACCTGCTTTATTTTTAGTGCAAGCAATCAATGAACCTGTTAACCCCCTTTGTGCTGTGAAAAAAATTCTCTTAATGCCCAGCTAATTATTCCTCTATTAATATGCATTTAAATTTTTGCTTTATTATATGACTCTTGTGCCTGGCAAAAGCTCAAGTTGTTCAAGTTAGTTTTTCATGTGCTTTTTTGGACTATTTTCATGACTTAAGTTTAAGGAAGTAATAAAAACAATTGTTCATAGTATTATTTTTCCTATGCTATTGGACACAAAATTGGCAGGGATGTCAACTGTACTCAACTTGTATGTGAAAAAGAATGTAGACAAATAATAAATATGTGCCTCTGCTCTCTTTAAAGATGTGTGTTAGGAACTTAGAATGAAAATAGGATGTTGAGCCTAGGCTTTGGTGGTGAGGGAAGGAGATGCTACCTGTTTCACAAAGAGGTAGTGGATTTCTTCTGTATTTTTACTTCTTGGCAAACAATGCTATGTTAAAATGTGCTTGATAGTAAAGTGAATTTCACAGGAACTGACCATCAAGATAGGGTCTTTCTCCTGACAGCTAGGCAATATTCCTACCTTTGTGTTAGGAGTTGTCTCCTTGGGAGGGGAAAGGGAAAAACAAAAGAAAGAAAGGACTGGGGACAGCTGCTTCCTCTAAAAGAATATTTTCCCAACGGTAAACCCTTAGTCAGATGCTGGCTGAGTGAAAAGCTGAGATTTGTTAAATGAAAGAGAAACTGAAACTTGTTTATGCTTTTGAGAATCAGGAAGTCCTTGGAGTTCTCTCAGTGCAGTGGAGAGTAAGCACTGTAATAGCTTGTCAGGGAAAGTTGGACATTTGGGCTCAAAAGTGCTTTCTTTGCTTTAGGGTTCAGCTGCCATTTCCCAGCAAGGTTTATTCTGATAAGTGCAGGTTCCTCTGTTTGAGAAATGCTGGTGCTGGGAGGGTGCTGCCAGGCAGGATCCAAGGGCTGGAGCACTGCTGCTGGGTCTGAGTGCCAGGACTCTCCTGCAAGAGCCTCGCTACACTGGCTGCATGTTAAACATCCCAGGTCACAGGCATACATGGCAAGCATTAACTCCTCACTACTTGGAGAGATTTGAAAGCATGGGAACATAGAGTGTTCCAAAGTGTATTCTTTCTTCATTGCTGGCTCCTCAGATGAGGAAATAATTTGTGTAGTGAGATACAACTCAGCTATTTGAGGGAGTTTTTTTGAGAGAGGGAGCTTGATAGGAAATAGGAGGAAGAAAGAGGTATAAGGTAGGCAAAAGAAACCCCTGAATGCTTCCAGTGGTTTGGTGCATTAAGAAAAACAGTGGCTATTAAAGATTTTGGTTGGTGTAGAAAGCCTTTGTGCAGTGAGGGGATTAGGTATTCCTTTCCTGTGCTAAATTCAGATACGTTATGTCATGCTCTTTGTTGCAGGGCACAGAAAACAAAGTGGTTAAGGTGCACTGGTCAATGAGAGGACATCACATTTTCCTTGTGAAGTTTTCAGTATTTGTGAGAATCTTGTTTCCTCTAAGTTTAGCTACCAATGATAAATACTGGGAACTACAGAAAGCATTTATTTTTAAAGAGTGAGGCCAGCATGCTGCCTGAGCCAGCTGTCCACTCTTCTCCCATAGATGCTGCCTCAGGAGTTTAATTTCTTATTCCATGAGTGGCTGGAAGCTTTTCTTTCAGTCACATCTCTTTGTTTCCGAAGGAAAAGGCAGAATTTGGTCCTCTGGAAGCTGATTGTCAGTGAGCAGTACAGTCCAACTAATAGTAGATGTGGGGAGAGAGATGGGATTAACTGCAGAGAAAGGGTGGGATGGAATGAAAAGGGCAGTGAAAAGCCCACAGCCTCAGCTCTAGCTGGCTGAAATTCCTGAGCCATTGCCTAGAGAAAGGAGAAATCCATCTGGCACCTACCCAGGTTAGTCAGGGTAGAAAGAACCATGCTTGGATGCCTTTTAACAAAGGTGGGAAAGAAAAACCAACAGTTCGTCCTCCCCCCTAAGTTACCCAGAATATTGAGTCAAGGTTTCAGCTTGGCATGCTGCTGGATGAGCAAAAGAGAGTTTGATGGGTTAAGTAAATTAACTGCCAGGTTGCTTTCCAGATGATTTGCTTATAGAGATGAACTGAGTACCACCCACCACTATGGGATTCTATGTAAAACAAAAAAATAACCAAAGAGAACATAGCCCTGAAAAAACCAATCATTTCCAGTCCCACACCCAGCTGTGATCCAAGCTTTTCCTGTAGTTTTTTTGGTGATTCTTTCCTCTTTGAAATCAAAAAGTCTGCTCCTAGAAGTTCTGCTCTGGGAGGATAAATTTGTGAGTCCAGTATGCAATGAATTATAAAGTAGCCCTTGGAAGCTGTTATGTGAAAGATCAGACATAATGCTTGTTACTGCTTTTAATGAAAACTCACCTACCCCCAGTTATCTTTCATCACTAACAGAGAGAGGCAGAGGAAGCTCTGAAAACACATCTACAGCTGAAACACAAAAGGCAAAACGTTCTCCTGCAAACAAAAGGCACTTGGGGAGGCTCTGGCAGGGCTGAGAGGAGCCAGGGCTACAGCTGATGCTTCACTTTGGTCTGCTGTTCCAGCACTAGAATTCACTGGGGTCAGGAAGCATGGTCCATGTGGGGTGTCCAGCCAGGGCAACAAGGATGGAGGCAGGTTAACCACAGCATTATGGTACTGGAGTGCAGGAAAGATTTCAGACCTGCAAGACTAATATTTGTGATCAGATGAGCCTAGCAGGCTTTGTAGTCATAGTCAAGTTAAATGTAAATATGCAGACTGGTATCCTTTGGAGGCCATGAGAGTTTTGGTTTCAGAAGGTGTGGTTTGAGTTCTTTTTTTTTTTAAGGTACCTGACCTGTTTCTTGTGCCCCAGTGTTGAGCAAAACTGCTCCCTAGTCAGCACTAGTTAGTGCTTCAGTGTTAAAAGCAACTACCTCTCAGTCCTTGTATAGTAACAGTGACTTCAGAGGAGGACTGCATTAGGGGGAGATAGTTTTGCTCATGCCTTCTCTTGCCTTTCCACCCTTTTTGTCTCCCAGTTTGCCTCCTTATTCTTTCACAGAGGAGAAAGCAAAGGCTCTTACCTTGTAGCTCTCCCTGGCTATTCCTTCACCCTGTTAGGTGCAAACTGACAGAGGGAGAGAACTTCCTTCATCCTGGACCAGGCTTTGGGAGTGCAGAACTTCTGGCCAGCAAGCTGGAGCAGGACTGCTTCCCAGCAGCTCTGAGGGATACAGGGCCATATCTAACCTTTTTGGTACCAACCTTGCAGTCAGGAGGCAATTTTGCCACCCTGGAGAGGCAGGAGGGGGAAGGAGGACTACACCTCTGACACCCTGTGGAGTTCCAGGTCGTAGAGCTGCTGGTCTCAAGCCTGCTGAGAGTTAAAACCTTCATGGTGGTGCTTGCCAGTGTTTCAGCATCACTCAGCATTTGCTGTGTCTCACTGCTGGTGCTGGTTTTTAGTGGTTTACCAATGGATTTCATCAGTTTCTTGCTCAGTTTTCCACTGCAGCCTGAGAACAACTGGTACTGCTCCATCAGCTGCACCACGATGCAGGCAGTGACTCCAGCAAACAGCTAAGAGGCGGTGGGAGAGCCTGCCCTCGCTTTCAGGGGCTTTGGATCAGGCACAGAGAGCTGTCAGAATGGCAGTTGTGGCTCTGGAACAAAAATATGGAGGAAAGCAATTGTAGGAGTGAATTGATACTGATGTTCTTAAAACCTCAGTAATCTTGGCCACATGAAATTCAACCTTCCCTGAGACTGGAATAACAAGGAGACTTAGGTCATGTTGTCGACTAATCGCCTGTAACATTTCATTTTCAACAACTCGATTGTTCATGAGTTATAGCAGAGTATTTTTACAAAAGCCTCCCCAAAGCCCCACCAAAACCACTTGCATTCTGTTTCCTTTCAAGCAAGGGCAACAAACCAGGCAAAATGATTGTAAATTATTTTGGGTTTGGTCCTTAGTAGCTGGCAGGCTGAACCAAGGGCTCTGTGCTGTTCACCTTACGCACGCTCCTAAGGACTCTTGGGAGTCCACAGGTGCCGGATGAACACACTGACAAAAGACAGTGCTCAGCCCACGGGCAGTTTTGCAGCCCTGGGTGGAGAGGGCAGCCCTGATAACCTGCCTCCAGGTCACCTTCCCTGCCTTCTGCCTGCCTGTGCAGGTAGGCACCCACGGGGTGCTGGCTGCCTCGGCTCCTGCGTCCCGATAGGCATCTGAGTGGGATAAAGCAGGAGCGAATACAGAGCTGCTGCCTGCCAGCCGCCCTGCGATATGCTGTCCCCAGGAAATGATAGGCTCTATGCCTGTCTGCACAGATCTATTTACTGCTGTAGAACAAATGCCTCCACTGTCTTGCCCGGTGCTCTGACTGTGTCCTTCTTGCCCTGCTTTTTAATGATATGGTTTTCTACCCTGTAATGGAAGTGAAGGCTGTTGCTCGGATTACGGCAGCGTGAGCTAGACCTGGGAGGTTTGGGTGCTGTTGCTGGGGCTGCAGCAGACCTTCTTGGGGGTCTTGAGAGATTTCCTTGGGCTTCCAGGCCTTATGTTCCCCTTCTCACATTCTGTACCACCATCCTTCTGAAGAAATAGGCTTTCTTTTCTTGACTCACACCATGTTTAGGACTTTGCAACCTCTGATCCAAAGCCCAGTGAAATCAACAGGATCCCTCCTGTTAACTTTAAGTGTATTTCATAGACAAGACAAACAATTGCTGTGAGGCATCTTTCCCCTCTCTGGCCAAAAATTGCTATAGGCCAGCTAACAGCTAATTTGAAGTGTAGAAAACATGATCTTTATGAATAATTTTCATGCTGGAGGCTGCAATCAGAGACCAGCTGTAGGAACTTACAGAAAACAAAGCCCTGTCCTAGAAAGTCTGAGCTGTCAGCTGTCCTGGAAATGAGACCCAAACCTCACTCCTTTTCTACTCAGGGTTAGTGAGTGACCATGACCTATAGCATGAAGGAGGGCAAAGGATTCCCCCTGCCTCCTGCAGAGGTGGGCAGAGGAATGCCATTGAGAACAGCAGGGAGGGCATCTGCCAGTTCCCAGTGCCACATGAAATATGAGGTATAAAATCCCCAGGAGCATGGGGAGTGGGGAGGAGGAAGGGAAGGGAAGGAGAGCAGGCTAAAAGGAATGAAGCTTCCACACAGCCAGGGATGTGTTTTCCCACACATGATCCCTGCCTTTACAGTCCAGGCAACTGAGCTAAGGAAGATGAGTGAGAGGTGCAGTAAAAGGTGTGGCAGTGAGAGGAGCAGGTGGCACGGGAAGATGGGCAATGGGCATAGGACAGATTTAGGAAAGACCATGGCTACCAGTGGTGGGTGTTTGGCCTCTCAGAGCCAAGAGCAAGTCCTGTTCCCTTTCCCACAGCACTTGCCATGGGCATGCTAGAAATAGCAAACAGCTTTGCCTCAGTGTCTCTGGTGTAGCATTTTCCTTCAGACCAACGGAGGAGCATTATTTTAGGATGTGACACTTTGTGAGCACAAGCCTGCCTCTCCTCAGAAGGAGTCAAGTTTTCTACTTTTTAACATCACCATTATTATTATTATTTCCAAAAAAGAAGCAAAATCCATTTGTTAAAAAGGAAAAGAATTAAAATCCCATTCCAGTCCCAATTCTGTCATCTTCCTCCCCAGAGCAAGCATTGAGACTTTTATTAATAAATGTGCAGTTACTGATGACCCCTGAATAATTTCTCCAGCCTTAATTTCTCCTCACTACAATACTGTGTTGTATTACTCTATTTTTACTCTTTGCTTTCCTCAGTTGATGTGTTTACTGAAGTTACAGTTTTGATATTCAATATGTTCTCCTTGAAAAAACAATGGTTTTTAAAAAATACCAGTAAAGTAAACAAGTAAAAAGCTAAGAAACTGTCAACTAAAAATGCATTTTTTAGCAGGCTACTTCTTAATAACAACTTCAATCAATTTTAAAAGCCTGAAAAAAATTGTCAGCATTCCCCCACCCAAACCTCTCTGAAACTGAAAAAAAAAAGAGGAGAAAGAAAAAGAGGCAAGTTTTTATCCCTTGGAAAGAAAACCTGTTGTGAATCATGGCTTTGCTTTATGAAATTGGCATTCTTAAGCAATTTAAATAAAATTCAGACAGTTTTTATAGAACATGAAAGAATAAAGATGTGCCTTGTTCCATAGGAAGTGAAGTGCAGTCAAATAAAATCCATCAGATTTGCTTCTACATAAATTGGAAATAAAGTTTTCACAGTCATCACTCAGAGCTATAAATATTTTCCTCTTGGGGTCTGTGCAGCAGATGCAGATGATTCAGTAGGGCCCATGGGGCACCCTGGAAGGTACTTGGAAGGAACCATCCCTTGCTCTGCCTCTCACCAGGGCCATGCCTGCAGCACAGGTCAGGCTATCAAACTGATTCCAGTTCCCTTTTGCACCTCTGCCCCTGGCTCTCTCCTGCAGGGTGTTGATGTGGTGTGAGAAGGTGCCTGCCTAGAGCACTGTGACTTCCTCTAACACGGGGTTCGCTTCTGCCACATCTTGCTGCCTGTGTTGGCCTCCCCATTAAAAAGAAGAATAGTTTGAAGGCTCTGAGCCCTCAAAGAGCCAACATGCAGCAGTAAGAGAGTGGGATTTTGAAAATCAGGAGCCCTGGCTCTTTTTATTTCTGAGAGTTAAGAACAAGGCTGTGGGAAGAAGGGTTGAGAAGAGCCTGGGCACTGTTCAGTTGGACTGCAGGGAGGCTTGGGGCTGCTCTAGGATATTGAGTGTGTGGTTCCCTCTCTTTGGGAATTCCTAGGACTGTGCAGGTCTTCCAGGAATGATGTCCCAAGAAGGCAGATGAATGCCATGCAGTTACCTGAAGGCACAGTAGAGAAGATCTGTCTGCAAGGAGCACAGACCTCACTGCTCACTGCTCTCTGTACCTTTTCTACATCTCAGCAGAGACCTGTGTTACATTGCTTTTGGGATAGGGAAAAAAAAAACCCTAAAATATAAATCCTGCATTTTATTATAGAACTTAATACCCATAATTACTTAAAATCTAATGAATTTCAGTTCTCACCTAATTGCTTTTGAGGAGTTCACTTAACTTATTAAAAAGAAGCAAGGACATATTCATTTAATGAGCAGCAGCAGCCTTGGCCTAGCATCTGCCTACATTCTCTTTTCAATTAATCAATTATAGTCCAATGGTGTGTAATTACACATTAAGAAAGTTATTGGATATCACAGCATGGCTGTCCCAGGGGGCTCATGAATACACTAATAGAACACACCTGTAATGACCTGTTCTCAGATCTGCAAATTGCTCCCATTTCTCTCTCTCTTTCTCATAGCTAAATGAAGATGAGAGCAATTACCATTAACTTTTTGAGTCACATCTAGTCAATGAGAGAGAAAAAAGATCCCTACCAGCATTCATAATAAATGCCTGTTGTTCTGACTATTTTAACTGTAGCAGGCATCAAGCTGGAGGGCAGTAAACATGCATTGGGATCCCACGGGTGTGGGGATTTTGGGGCTTGTCTGGGCTGACCCCACACTTCACCTGTAGATGAGAGAAACAGGCAAGCAGGAGAACCTTGTCAGATCATATCCAGGGGAAATTTGCTTGATTTGGTTTGAATATTTTGAATATTAGGAAAAATTTCTTTGCTGAAAGAGTGGTTAAGCATTGGCCCAGGCTTCCCAGGGCAGTGGTGGAGTCACCATCCCTGGAGGGGTTCAGTAAACATCTAGATATGGTACTTGGGGACACGGTTTAGTGGTGTGGTGGTGATAGGTTGATGCTTGGACTTGGTGATCACCTCTTCCAACCTTAATGATTCTGTGATCCTGTGACTCAAACCAAACTCTGGAACTGATCCCTATGCAGTGGCTCTAAGTCTCTGCCTAGCAACTAAGCCATGTTGCTGTTGTGTTGAGGGTTTTTTCCAACACCAGCAAGAACAAAATTTACTATGTAATGGGAGAAAGGCTTTGGTTGTGCAAGAGGATACAGTCACCAATGCTCTCTTCTTAATGCATAACAAATGAAATGAAGGAGAGACTCAATCTGCATAACAAAGTCTGACAGATTCTAAATTGATGATTCAGTCAAGTAAAGGGTCCTAAAATGCTCTGTGGGGGTGAGCTTTTGGTGGCTTCGTAAGTCAAATGGGG
Source organism: Galbula dea (assembly GCA_013399015.1). Lineage (NCBI taxonomy): Eukaryota > Metazoa > Chordata > Aves > Piciformes > Galbulidae > Galbula > Galbula dea. The sequence continues at coordinate 1,901,565 of VWZX01009193.1, read as the reverse complement.
GATGATCTCTGTCAACATTTTTATGAATGTTGTCTTGCACAGTTTGATTGTGATGTGCTTCTCTTTCTGGAAGTGTCTGTTTCTCTACAGGAAGTTTTCTTGTTCCTGGTTTCCTCTGCAGACTGAGGTGTTTCAGGTGGATGTACATGCAGATCACCGTGCAGAAATACCCAGAGCCCAACTGTTCTTTACAAGCAGAGTCCATTTTGCTCCTAGTAATCTGAATTATTTCCATGCTGTGCACCTTCCACCAAACTAGCAGTAGCAACTTCAGTGAAACTTGCATCATGCCAGGGTTCCTTCTCTTTTTAGGTACTGTGCATGTCTCCTTGTGCTCAGTATCCTTCAGGGTAACACTGCTGTGAGGTTCAGGTGGTCAGATGTTGCTCTCAGTTGCACTCACAATCAGGCAATGGATGTTTCAGTCTGAGCTTCAAGTGAGTCCACATTTCACTCTGGTTTCTTCCCAGTTCCACAGGACCCTTTGGTTTGGGAGATGGTTCAGTTTCCATGCCTACCTGTAGCTTCTCAGTGGTTGTCATCTGGGCTGGACTCTCTCTTCAGGTCCCATGGATAGTTAACAGAGGAGGACAAGCACTTCTAGAGTGTGATTTACTCAAAATAGTTAGATGCTGATTTAGGATTGGTTAAACCACTTTTGGATGTGCCTGTTCTGTTCCTTAACTAGGTAAATACCTTCTATATGACACCTGCATTTTGGGTAGCTACACTCATCAGTTGAACTGCCTATTTCTGCATGTATCCAACTCGAAGCTTGCACATAGAGCCATTCAGTTCAAGCAGAGGGACTGCTTGTATGCTTGAAGTTAGTTATCTGCTGACTTTGTGTTTAGAGTCTGGTCTCCAGCTTAGAAGTGGGGATGCTGTTGCTTAATTGCCTTTGCATTCAATTTGAGATTAAATTGTTAGAAGTGCAAAACAATTATCTATTATTTACTGTTGTGTTATACTCCAAATAGCTAACACCAACACCCTTGGTATTTACAGAGAACTTCATTTATTATGAATTATCTGGCACAATAGGAGAAAACAGGTTCCAAGATTTACTATTAGGTCTTTAAAACCAATTTGTCTGCCCAGGCAATGCATGGTAACTGAAGCAAGCAGAGCAGGGGGTGTGGATCCCACCAAGGGATCAAATTGTGCATCTTCTCAATGCACACAGTTGAGAACAATTGTTCTCAGTGTTTTGAGATTCTGCTCAGTGCACAGCTCTCTTTATGCTCAGGACCAAAATTCAGTGCTGGGCTTTTCAAAAAATTATTTCATCAGTGCCTGAAGGATCATTTAAGAATGTTTAAACCAGAGAAAGGAACACAATTATAGCCTGGAGCTTTAATATAGAATACAATATTCAGTGGTACAGGCTAGTTAAATATTGGTCCTAAAATACCTGTCAGCTGGTTCTCAAGTTGTGTACTGTTCAAGTGTCTGATGGGCAGGAGGGTGATATTTCATTCAGCTGCAAGAATTTGTTTCTAACTGCAAAAAAAATTATTTGTAGCTGTAGTCTCTGCAACAGGCTGTGACTCTTTGCATGGCACTTTCTAAATTGAGCAATAAACTCTGCATTGTACTAATACCTTTCATTATGAGGAATAAACATACTTCTTCTAGACAGGCAGAGGAATAATTAACCACCTGTGGCCAGTCCTGAACAAACATTACTGCACATGCCACTGAAATTGGAGTGTCCTTAGTCAGGATGAGAAACAGTCATTTTCTGAGACTTTTCCTGGTTGGGAAGCTAACACACCCAGTATAGTTCCACTTTCAAACAACGTGGATTCCCAGCTGCTGAGGGGAGAAGCACTGGGTGCTCCCTTGGTTACTGACCCTTTGGGATCCCAAGAGCAGCTTCATTTGTTAAAAACATTAAGCAAAGGGCTATATTCTGGCTGGAGCCAGGGATGCCTTTACATTATTCTGGCAATAGAAAGAAGCCTCAAAAGGTGATGTGCGTGTAATGTAGTCTCATGGCCTCTTTCTGCTGCCAGCTTGATGCAAAGGAGTCTCCAAGTGGACGAGAATCTGTCCCAAATGTAGGTTTATGTAATGCTGGTTTTAGTGCTAGGACACTGTGCTGGTGTCTTGTGTTACAGCTGGCCTGGCACCAAGGCACAAGGGCTGGAAGGATGCTGGAAACTAAACTGTTAAAGAGCTAAGAGATTGACTAAAGAGAGAGAAATGGGAAATGCTTCTCTTAGCAGTTATTTTTCACTTTGTCTTAAGAGATCTCTGGGACCATATCTCATGTAAGTTGACAGATCCTTCAGGATCCTGTCTCTCCTTTAAATTAGAAAACTCCTGGGTGTGCATGCACCCACAGCATAGGGTGCCCCTGCCAGAGCACGTGCCCAGAGAGGACCAGTGTCCTTAGCAGGAGCTCAGACACCCTTACAGGCACAGGGGTTGTGCATGACCTGGAAAATGTGTTCAGTCTTATCTTATGCATATCCTGTTTCTTCCTTTCCAAGAGATTGCAGCAGGCTGTGTTGAGCAAGAGCTGTTCTCCCCATCGGGTGTGCTGGGTCTGTTGCCCCAGGGCTCTGTGCTGTCAGCCTCCTAAGTCACCATGCCACATTCATGTAATGAGGGGTTGTGGCTGATGTGCTTGCACAGTCCAACAGTCCAGCTTTAGGGCCCTTTTTCCTTCAGTACAGACTAGGGCTGAAATCTCCCCAGCAGCAAGGCATGGCTGAGGCCCAGATGAGTGCAGGCTATCCAAAGTTCAAGGAGATTAGCTGGAGATCACTACAGCTGGTGAAAGGAAATAACCAGAGGGCCTAGCTGCTGACACACTCCCCTCATAAATGGAGATATTTGTCTGCATTGGTTATCAGAACCCTTTCTTGGGGACCACACTGAAATCTCAACCTCCCTGAGTCACCACACAGATGCAGTGACAGAAGTGGTGGCTCTTCTCTCCAATGCTGCCTTGGTGAGGTGGGTCCCTTTGGTGTCCCTGATCTGCTGTCCTTTTGTGGTCACCTTTGCACTCAGCCAGGAGATGGGGGCAGGGTGGACCACAGCAGCCTGCTTGGGTGAGCTGCAGTACCTTGCTCACATTCTTGGAAAGCAGGCCATGCTTGCCTCCATCCAATTTACTATAGCCTCACCTCTGCTTCCAGCTCAGCTGAGTCAGTGTGAGTGGTGGGAGGAGTCATCACATAGAGGAGTTTGGCCCAGTTTCCCCACCATGCTATTAGAAAAACCTGCTGAAAGCAAATCTGGTTAACACAGTGGAGAAAATAGCTCTGCTGTAAAACCTTGAGGGTTGCCACTAGTGCAGGGATGTTGTGCACAGAAGGTGAAATGCTTTTTTGGATGGTTACACACTGATGGGCACTGCAGTTCATGGGCTCTGCTGGCTGTTTCTGGGTTCCTAGGTGCTGAGCTAGCAAGATCCTGCATGGCCTGAGGAATCTACCTTTTATTTTCAGAGCCCCTTTTTGAGTGCAGCACATTGATATGATGGTGCAGCACCAGAGCAGGAGTGTTGTGGAGGTGCCACATCCCTGGTGTGCAAAGTCCTGGTCCTGCCCAAAATCTGTTGGGATCATGTGGGTCCCCAAGCCAGAGGTGCAAGCTGCTATGGGCATGGGGACATCTCAGTGCCTTCAGGGTTAGAAAACAGCAGAGAGGACAAAGCCAAAATAGCCTAGATTCAGGAACTCTGCATAGCTCTGCCTTAAAAGAGGGATTTAGAGAGTGCCTGGATTGTGGCACTCACAGGCAACCAGAAGTGTTTAGGTTTCATGTGAGTTTTCTCACAGCTACTTGTTTGTCAGGTGGTTTATGCTCCTCATAGCTGTAAGCACAGCACCCATGTGAGCTCTGGGAGGAGCTTGGCTCAAGGCAGGTCACTCCATTTGAGACATGCTTCATCTGGGTATATATGCAATGCAAACATAGATATAGAAAAGATCTATTAGTTCCTCCAGCTGACACTTGGAATCTGAAGCATATCTGTAATGTGCTGTAGGCTGTGTGAGGGAAGAGAAAATTGCTTACTCTCTAGAAATGAGAGGCAGTATCATGATCTGGTCTGGGAGAAACTGCTCTGCTGTATCCTCTATGTGTGCTCCATTTAGACAACCTCACTCTTCAGTGAAGGTGTTGGGGGCATTTTGAAGCTGTGCTTGGTGCCCATGCTTGTGAGCATGGTAGAGAAAGAGAGCAAGTGAGAGGAAAAGAGAGAGAAAAGCACACAGACATTTGGTGAGGACAGGGAAGGGATTTCAGGTGTTTGTTACACCACGTGAACCTTGCCTGGTTAGTGTCTTCCTGAGCACGATATACCCTGGAGGATGGAGGAAATGGTAATGGGTAGAGATGGGATGAAGGGAGTGAAAACTACCTGCAGATGTGGCATCTGAAAAAATCCAGAGCAAGGTGACTATTTTTAGCAAAAGTGCAAACAGTGCTAGATGCCAGGGGGCTGCTGTCTCTGAAATGCCTATAAGCAACATATTCATATTTAAACAAGTCAGCTTTGCACATTGAAATGAGCAAACACTCAAACTGTGCTTGCTTGTTTGTTTGTTGTGCAGAAGCCATCAGCTTTTGCTCCTTATCCCTTCGCCGTGGTGGTGATGCAGAGTCATAGGGATGGATCAGCTGCCTATCTAGCTTATCTGCAGGGCCACAAAACATTTATACAGCATGATAGGTTATTCTTGTGCAACAGTGGAAAACAGGAATTTGGGGCTGCCCTTGCAAAAGTACTGTCTTCTGCACAGTATTGCCTTTCTTGTGAGCTTGTTGGCACAGTTTGTACAGCTAAGCACATCCACTGTGAAACCTGACCCTGGGATGCACATGAATAAAATCAGACAAAATCAGCAGAGGAGCAAGCACTAGAAAAGCTTCTGAATGCAGGGGGCAAACCAGCTAGGATGGAGTTCCTGCAGTTTCTCCTCTGCTTAGAGGGAGCCTGAGTTACCTCTGGTAAAAGACCTCTGGCTTACACCAGCATTATACTTGGCCAATTATTTGAGTATCTCATATATATTTAGGTCTTGAAAAGGTCAGCAGCAGAGCATGGCTGGGCAGGGCTTTTTGAAGCTGTAGGACTGGAAGCTTTAGTTCTAACATCATTAGAAAATGATTGTGAATGTCCAGGGATTTGAATCTATGTTAGAGCTCTGAAAAGGAAGGTAGGAAGGTCTAAAACATTACTGAAGCAGATGCTGCTGACATTAGACACACTGCAGACTCTGAGCATGGGTGCTACACCTCACCTGCCTTGGTACCCTTGTGCTGCAGCCTGTCCTCTTACACTGCTCCTTCTGTGACTGTGCCCAGCACAAACACAATCCTCTGTCCAAGGTTCACACAAGCCAGTGTCTGTTTATTGAAAGCTGCAGTGAGGCAGGGATCATCCCTGTGGCACTCCACCTGAGCTTTTGTCACCTCAGTATATGCTATTCTTCCATTATAGGTTATTTTTGTCCTTTGTTTTTGGTTTTCTGCTCCTTGCAACTTTACCCTTAGGTCTGTCATCCCCTTCTGAATATCTCTCTTCCTCCAGTATTATTTTTCCTTTCTTTCAGTTTAATGATCTCCTTCCCCAGGTCCATGAGAAATCACATCATTTATTTTTTATGCCTCCACTTGTTTTCAAAGTTTCTCTAGTCTTGAGTTCCTCAATGCTGTTAGCTGGAGAAAGTCCCTCTCCCTGAATGCTGTAAGGCCCCAATGTTACTGATTTTTACCATCTAAAAACCTGCTGCTGCTCACAGCTTGACTTCTCTGTATGACCAAACTGGATGGCTTTTGACTCAATGCAAGCCCTAAGTTTCTTGCAAGGAGGAAGATTGCCTCAATGCCTGGTATTAGACCAGTCCTTAATGAGGCATCTGTTCACTCCTCAGCTCTGTTACAGATATTCCCTGGCCAAGTCACTTTATCTCTCTTTGTCTCTGCTCACCATTCAGAAAAAGGCCATAATTGCATGTCTGAAGCTCACGTGGAATTGCAGTGGTGAATTCCTCCTGCTTGCTTTGCCTTTACCTCATCTCTTTTGTCTGCAGGACTGTCAGCTGGGATAAACCACCACCAGTTCAGAGTAGCCATGGTCAATGCCAAGCTAACGCTCCAAGCTGCTGGCACTGCCACTCACCATATCCCAATAACACCCAGAGCAAACTCAGCTTTAGGACCATTTGCATAGCAGTCTTGTCTGCTTTGAGGAGCTTCCTATGTATCAGTGAAGAGGAAACAGAGAAGTTTCCAAGGCAGGGTGCTTAGGGGTACACTGTGGTTATGGCAGGGCAGAGAGAATGGCTTTCTGTGAGAGCTTGCTCCACAGAGTTGCTAGCAGAAGACATGGGGCCTTGGAAGTATCAGAAGGAGAGGGAGGGAGGACAGGGAATTGCTCCATTTGTAAAACCCATCACCAGTCTTCATCCCTGTTCTGCATCTTTTTTCCCTTACCCTCCCCACTTCTGTTCTATGACAGTAACAAAACAAAGAGATGCAAAGAAAAGGCATCCTTCAGGCTGTCATTGTTGCCAAGTATTGCTAACAGCACTTCCTCTCACATACCTGCTTCTGAACACTAGTGTAATTTAATTATTGTGATGTTGCAAATTAAGGTGCCCACACACAAATTCAGTAGAGATGTACTTATTAGAGGTGGAATGCCCGTTAAGCACACACCAAAAGCAAGTGGTGTATTATTGGCTTCTCATCTGAGTTGGTGTTGTTTACCTCACGTGCCTCAGACAGCACCATCTGAGTTAGGAGCAGAGAACCAGCCTTTGTGTGGAAAGCTGGCTCTTAAATCTACACCTCAGAAGAAAGCAGTGACTGACATAATCCATTTGCTTTTAAAATACAACCTGAAGTGTAATTTTGAAGCATTCTCTCCATCTCAGGTAGGGGACAGAAGGGAGATGTGACTTTTGGTAGGCAGATACACATCCCCAAAAGCAAGCAGTGCATACAATACCATTCCCATACATAATGTATGTCAAAAGGCCTTCAGTGAAAATCCAAACTGCACAGGGAAGAAGACCCAGCCTGCAAACAGTTTAAATATGTTAGCCAAGTCAGCTAAGAAGATCTGCAAGCTTAGGCTTTCGTAGCTAGGGGCACATTGTCTGCCTACCAGATAATAACCAGGGTTCTCAATTTGTAGGTATCTCTCAGCATTGAATTTTTGAGTTCTAGTCAGCCAGAGCCTTGCATTTCAGGGTGAGGAGCACAATGCCAGTAGAGAGTCCTGCCTTGTTGTGCAGCCTGGGCACAATTAGAATGTTCTGCCAGTCTCTTAACCTGCAAAAACTCCTTCTCTGAATAGTATGCACTGCTCACCATGCAAGCAGCTCATTATCCCAGGCATTTCAAGACTAATTTATAGGACATTTGGTTAATTTGCATAAGCCATCCAGTACACAGAACATGTCTCCACAATAAAGTAAGATGCCAAAATCAGGATTTATGTGAAAACAGGAATACTGGGGAGAACACAGCACATTTTTAAGGATCTGTCATTAGCAGTGATCTCTAAACAAATAGCTCTGACAAAAAACCAGACTCCTGCCTCTCCACCTACTGTACATGAAGCTCCCATATAATTTTCTGCTTTGAATCTTGCTCATCTTTTTATTAAGTAAGATGGGGTTTGATCCTTAAACCAGCCTTGAAATATGAATACTTGGTGCTCTTGGCTTTGTCTAAAAAGGAAACAAAATCCCCCAGACTGAATCCAAATGGAGGGCTGCATGTTCAGCTCTCGCTGCGAGGAGCCTGCGCATCCCCTGCTCTGATTATTACCTTCACACCAGAAACGGGAGGGCCTGTAATCCTTGAAACAGCTGACATCTGAAGCCCTGATTCTTCCTGTGCTTTGAGTTAGGCAGTCCTTGATCTCCGTGCCTGCCATACAAGCCTGGCTTTCACTGAAACCTGACCTCGTGGGCCTGTCTTCTGCAGCCCTGTTTGTCTGCTGCCGCTCGGAAATGTGCAGCTTCGGTCCTCGGGACTCTGAATTAGAGCTTCACAGGTCAAAGGAGCAAACAGGAGAGTTGTCATTATTGGATCCAATGCCTACCCTTGATTTAAGTGTCCTTGGTTTGGTTTTGTTGTGGGTTTTTTTCCCCCTTTTTTGTTTTAAATAATAATTACAAAATAAGAGCATTGCAAGGCATTTCTGAAGGGAGCCCTTCTCCTGCAAGGTGACCCTGGCTTTACATGATCTCTCACACTGCTTCACCTACAGGTAGGGATGGTTTTGCTCCCTTCCTTGCAAAGCCAGCCTGGGATTTAAAGTCTAGTTGGTTTCTTTCTTCTCTCCCTAATCTGTTGTCTGCCATTATGAGGCCTCCAAAGAGCACATTAAGTCCATATTTACCCTTGTGCAATCTAATTAAGTTCCAGAGTAACTGTGCAGGTGTAACTGAGATCTCAGTTTGAAGGCAGCTTTGCTCCACTTATTATATTGGCCAGCAGCATTTCTATTAGTAGTAATGCCCTTTGAAAAGGAAATAACTTAGTTGGGCTTTTGGAGTGAATTTGTAGGAATGCCAGCTAGAATTGCATAAGTGAATGCATATTTATCTGCTTACTTGTAAATAGAAGCTAACTTGAGCTGGAAATCACATGTACAATAAACATGCAATCCTAATGCCATTGCTACTAATTCATTTCCCAGGGCAGAGCTATGGTTTCCAGAGCTCATTTCACTGCTTTATTGTTTTGAAGGTTTGAACAGTGTTGGTTGTTCACTTTGGTGCATCACATGTAGTTCCAGTTAGGTGAAGCCTGCTGGGTCTCTAACAGCTTGTTCAGCTTGAACCAGAAACAAATAGAGGGAAATGTGTTGTAGGAAGATAAGCACTCTAGATAAAGACTTTTTTTCTCTCTGTTCTGTGTTCTGTTACTCAGTTATTATCTGTTTTATCTGTTATTCTAGGCTTTGAGATTAGCATTTTCAGTTGCAGGAGTTCTGAGGGGTGTTTTAGTCCAAGTGTACTCCAGGTTACATGGAACTGACAGCATTAGCTTGAATAGAATCTTCAATAGGAGCAATACATGCAGTTTTTTGGTTTACTCTCTTCCAACTTGGATCACTTTTTACTATTCTAAGATGTTAGAAGCACATTTTTTTCCTCTGGGGATTTACAGTTTCTCTTAGTGTTTTGATTACTTGTGAATAATTTGATAGAAATTACATGTGTATACTTACACATGTGCCTGTGATGTACAGCATCTAGCTTGGATTTGGTTTTTGACTGATTTCTAATAGCTGAAGTTACTCTATACAACAAAAAACATTTGTAATGCTGTCAGACAGGAAAAATCTCTCTTCTGCAGCTTGACTGAAATTTGTTATGTGTATAGCTCTATGAAGTTCAATAGATGTAAATACAGATTAATTATTTAAAAAGTAATAGGAAGGAATGAGCTTCCAAACATGTAGTGTTGAATTATTTAAAGCCTTTAATGGAATTTCAACCCTTGTGCATACCTCAGGTCTCTCTTGTGCTTGGACAAGTGAGGTTAACTGGCACATCCCCACCTCCCAGTCATCTCCCCTCCTGTGTCACAGGGTGATAAATGTGCCTGGTTGATGTGAGGAGCAGTCAATATTCTCAGTCATGTCTTCTAGTAAATATGCTCTACTTAACTGTCTTCCTTTGCCCCATCACTGCAGGGCATCCTGCAGTAAGCCATTCCAGGGAACATTTCATGGAACAAGATGTGTGGCAATGCCCAGGTGTGTGAATATCTGGACCTAGCCACAGAGGACTAAATCCTAAAGTCCAGGTGTGGGCAAAGCCCCTTGTGATTCCTGATCCCACAGAGTGGAAAGCATCCCATAGCAATGTTGCACTTTGGTTGGTTGATGGTGGTGCTTTAAGGCACCAACTGGATGGGATTGATTGTACTGGGTGTTGTAGACACGTGTAGGACAACTTGATTCCCATTTAAAAAACCCACAAGTAGGCTACTCAGGTAAGGGGAAGTCTTATCCCCATTTTAGGGGGAGTGTCAAAGATACAGACTGAAAATAAAGAACATACAAGCCTCCCAGCTTTAGATACCTGCTTGAGCTTCCCCTCCCTTCACTTCCTCTGCAATGGATGGAGAGAGAGAGTTCTGCTGAGACTAGTTCAGAGCATTCTTAGCCTTCTGCTGTGATTCACCCTCCTGAGATGCCTACCACTGTCCACAGACCTGAGCTGAGCAATCAAAGTAAACAGCTAAAATGAGGCTGTGTGGATTATTTCGCTGCCTACCCTTATTATTGTCCAAAGAAACTCAGGAATTTTGTGTTTGCAGGGAATGGCTGCTGCCAATCTGGCAAGTCTCATCTCAGTGCCCTAGCTACAGAATCACAGAATGGTTTGGGTGGGAAGGGACCTCTGGGGATCTTCTAGTCCAACCTTGTGCTAAAGCAGGGTCACCTGTATCAGACTGCACAGGAACACATCCAAGTGGGCTTTGAAAGCTTCCAGAGAAGGATATTCCACAGCTTCTTTGGGCAGCCTGGTCCAGCTCTGTCACCCTCAAAGGGAAGGTTTCCCTTGTGTTTAGATGGAAGTTCCTGTGTTCCAGTTTATGCCCAGTGCCCCTTGTCCTATCACTGGGCACCACTGAAAAGAGTCTGACCCCATACTCTTGCCTTTAGATATTGATAAGCATTGGTAAGATCCCCTCCCAGACTGCTCTTCTCTAGGCTAAACAGCCCCAGGTCTCTCAGCCTTTCCTTGTAAGAGATGCTCCAGGCCCCTCAGCATCTTTGTAGCCCTTCACTGGGCTCTCTTGAATAGCTGTCTTGAACTGAGGAGCCCAGAACAGGAGACAGTTCAATGAGGAGTATTTCTGTGAATATCCTGTGAAATTATTGTCAGAGGAGTTTTGTGGCAAGACCTAGGGAAGGAAGAGGGCTGGAGAAAGCACAGCAGAATGACTCCTCTTTGAGAAGGAGCCTAAAGAGCACAGCACTCGAGTGCCTTGTTTGCAATACACTGGCAGGATGAGGGTTTAAATATCTGGGTTACTTTTGTCCTGGTGTGCAGCTTCCACACAACTGCTTTGTTGTGCATGTCATGCAATGAGAAACTCATCTGCATGGGCTTGTAAGTGTGGAAGGGTTTGCCACGAGGCATTTCCATAATAGAATCTGTGAAGTCATAATGTGCATCATATGTACAGGCAGGGAGTGAGTGCCATCTACAGTGGCGCAATGCATTCATAAAGGCTCCTCTGCAATTGTGGTTACCCACTAGCATGTCTGATGCCTTCTGCTGTAATGTGCCCTCCTCGGTGCCAAATTCAACTCTCAGTTGTGTAGTTCAAATTGAGGAAAACAACCCTGGCTTCAGTGGAATTATCCCAGGTTCATCCCAAGGTTACTAAGAATAGATGTGATTTGTGTCAGTAGCTGGGTGTCAGGTACACTCCAGTGCTCAACACTTTCTAAACAGAGGGATAAGGAAGAGCTTTTAATTTGAATAGGAAAGACCTAGTGGCACTTTTTCCCCACCCCTGACATCCATACCCTACTTGGAAAGAGGTAGGTGTAAATCACACAGAAAGAAAGTGAATTTTCCATTCCTTGGGAACCAGCAAATGTTTCAGGCCTGACAAAGGCATCATGGCAATGGGGAGGGGATGTGAAGGTCAGGCCCTCCCTCAGGCATTGGTCACAAGTAAAGCAATTGCTTTAAAGTCACAAGTAAAGTCATTGCTGCACACCACCCTCACAGCTGGCAGGTCCTGCTGGAGGAAGCCTGGCTTCATGGCAGGAATGTTCTCAGTAAAACAAGAGGGGCATTAGGAGAAGAAGACAAGGAGGTTTTCACACACATTAGTTCACCATATGTTTGGCTCTTGCTGCAGTTTCAGACCTTTATAACTCCTCATTTATTATTTTTCAGGCTAAAATCCTGGAAAACACTGGTTTAAGATAGCTAGGGACCAGAGTAGTCATGGTAAACCCTAACTTCCAGAGACAGAGTAGTTGTTTTTCTTTTTTCTTTCTTCTATTCTGTTTTTCCCTTGTTCCTTCTCCTCTCCCCTCCTCTCCTCTCCTCTCCTCTCCTCTCCTCTCCTCCATATTTGGAGGATGTGCAGACTTTTGCATTCTCTGTCTCTTCTTTTCCCTGGCCCTTACCTGCTCCATATAGGAGTGCCCAGGAATAAGGCTCTCTGCACTGATGATTCTGTGCTGATCTGATGGGGAAGGCTAGCTGGGTCTGTACAAACATGCCCTGGGTTCCAGCCAGGACCAGTGCCTTGCAGCAAGAGAAGCCAGAGGGCTGCAGAATGCTGCCTCTGTGCACGGCTGAGCAAGCGCTCGCTTGGCTTCGTCTTCTCCAGCCCCAACTCCAGAGGAAATGGGCAAACGAATCCCACTCTCCATGCCCAATCTGCAAGACATGTGACAAGTCTTGGTCCTGGGCTGAAACTGATGTGACACACTGTTCCTTGATCCAGGCAGATTTTGGATCTAACTCAGTGTTGTTCTAATCAAATGCGGTTTCCAAAGAGAGCTGCTCTTTAAACTGAGCATCTTCTGGGGTGCCATTGCCACAGGGGAAATGAGCAGTTCTCAAAGCCTGAACACACACAGGCAAGTCTGGAACAGTTCTAACTCCTTTCAAATCTCTATAGATTCAAACCCAGCACTGCTCCTCTGGGAAAGTATGGAGGGGTTTTTAATCCATTTTCACTAGCAGTCAAGTCAGCCTTTTCCCTGATCAAGTCACTCTTTCCCTAACATTCTTTTTCCAAGTGAGCAGCTGGTGTAGTCTCTCAGGGGTTTCATAAGTTTGGGAAAGGTGGAGATGTGTGCAAGGGGTCTGCTGTGAGTCCCAGTCAGTGCTGCTGCAGCCCATGCTGTGGCACAGAGAGCATCTTGAGTCCTGGCCTGTAAATGCTATTGCATGATAAAGATTGACAGGTAATAACAAAGGCTGAAGATCCCTGGCATATATAGATAGGTAGAAAAAAATTACATATATATATATATATGTATCCAAAGCACCCAGAGGCTTCTGTCTGTGAGCCTCTTCTTTGTACAAGCATAAATCAGAAGAAACAACACAAAAATGGGTGGGAGTTACACCACTGTAAAATTCCATAGGTGAGAGGAAGAGCTGGACTTAGAACCCTTCATTGCAGGTAAATAAAGATTTCTCAAGGTTTCAGATTGCATTACTACTGGCTTTTCCACAGACTAATGATACTTCAAATCTGGATTACAGTAATATTCTCTAGACCCTGTAATATTGCATTTAAGTCTGAGTGATTTAGTAACTGTTCAGTGGTGATTTTGGTCCAGGTGAAGTGGTATTGGCCTCCAGCAATGCCTTAGGCTGAAAGCATCATTTGTTAGCAAAAAACATTAACCTGCCCCTCAAGCCTCCTCATTATTACATTTATAGTCTTGTCAACCAACTTATGAGCCACTGGAAACATAATGGAGGGGGTTTTAGTGTTATTTTTATCTTCTCTTGAATATTAAAAAGAAAATATATTGGAGAAATAATACATATAGGATATTAGTAGATATAAATTGTAGATAGATGAGCCCCATGGGTTATTTTCCATCTCACAGTCTTACTTTGCTATATGATCAGAATAGAAGCTTTGCTCAGAAAAAAGGGTGAACATGTTTATTCAGGTACTGAATAAAAAGAATGAATTAATTAGGGAATATAAATCTTCATCTGGCTCTTGAAGATAGCTGCAGAAGTGGTAGCATGAGATTGCCAAGGTTGAAGGTTTCTTGTTTGGGAGATTTTGGTCAGTCAGTCAGTGAGACCATTTGAGGCTGGTAAAATGCTCTTTTCCTCTTTCACCTCTTCAGTTTTTCTGTACTTAACAGTATCCATAATTCTCCAAAGAATTTGATAGAAACATTTACAGTCCTAATTGCTCTCAATTCCCCTTCCTTTTCCTGATGGCTGGGAGTGTTGCAAAGCCTCATGTACACAGGCTCTCTTTCCTCAGTGCACCAGTTGACAGCTGCTCTGCAGAAGCCTACTGTGGCTGGTGCATGGTCCTGTTTTCCCATCCCTGCAGCCCCTGCATAGGAGCAAGGACCTTCTGGCATGGCAGTGGTGCTGGCCCTTTCATCTGCCCCTGAAGTGGGACTGGCAGTGGTTCTCAGCCCAGATCCCTGGAGACTTGGGGCACCCCAGGGCTGGAGAAGCTGCTCTGCTGCTTGTGGAGCATATGGAAGTGTAAACTATGCAGAAGGTTCTCCAAGGACATGGAAGTAAACATCCACATGAGGAAAGAAATGTTTCCACTGTCTGAGGAGGAGGAAGGAGGGGGAATTCCTAATGTGACCTTCCCCTGCTGCCCCAAAGAGATGGCAGGCATTGGGCACTGTGAGAAAGTACTTCTAAGCCCCAGAAACGTTTTCTAGCTGCTACCCTTGGTTTTCTTTCTTTTGCCTTCCTGAATATTCAAAGCCAACAGTTCTTGGCCTGTTCTCAAGGTGTTTACAGTGCTTTTCACTACTGATACTTTGCATGGCTTTAGTGGCAGCAGTGTGAGGAGGTGCTTTCATGTCATCTTTAGGAAGAAGAGAAATTCTCCCTGTGGCAAAAGCAAAGCAACACCTCCTGTTGTGGAAAGGCACATGCTGTAGTTCACCAAGTCTTCCAGCTTCACCTAATCAATGTAGTTCTTGCTTCTGGCTGCTCAGTTTTCCCCCAGAGCAGTTCAGGACCAGGGGCAGCTTAAAAATGCAGATCATGGGAAGTCTTGGGAAATCAGGTGTCAAGAACTCAAGGTGACCAGCCCCCACATAACTTGAAAGTACTTGCCTGACCAGCAAATATGCCTGTCCACTGGTCTGCCAAGCTGTCTTCTTCCACTGCCACCCACGGCCTCAGGGCCATGAGGAGCATGGTGCAGATGCTCAGCTGGCTTCAAACATCCCAACCCTCAAATTAGACTCACCAAGAAGGAGGCTACAGACATACCTGAGGGGTCTCCTGTCAGACCAGGTTAAGTCTGGAGGAACTGCTTCTTGGCCTTTTTGTGTGGGCACACCACCATGCAAATACTGAGCTACTGCTGGCAGATCTGTGGCACCCATCTGATGAGCTTGAGGCTCAATGGGAGCTTGAGAGCTGAGTTTGAGACTCAGTGGCTGGAGCCAGGGTTTGCTCTGCCCCATAGTCTCTTGCATGATGTAGTTATGCTCAAAGGCTCATCAACTTCCAGTGGGATGAGGTTTCTCAGGGCCTGCATTACCCTTGAAAAGGGTGTTGGGGTGTGGATGTTCTTTAGGCATTTCTGAAGTGTGAGTCTTTGTGAGACAGGTTGTCTGTCATGCTGAGGGCATGTAAACCTCCTGCTTCTCTCTCCTGCCTCTGCCCTCCTTTCATTTTCTGCATCATCTTAGCTTTATTCAGGGCTTATGTCACTGCTGGAGTGGTGGCCTTAGCCAGTACTGGAACAGCAGTGCAGATGTGCCCTGTAAACAGCTCTTGTATGGTACAAGTGTAAAAATCTCATATTAAGGATTTTAAGGTTTAAATGCTTTTATTGTCCTAGTCTGTGTTATTTCAGCCAGGAAGGTTTCTGGAGGAGAAGAACTTCCCTTTTGGCAAGCCCCACCTCACACTACATTAATTCTCCCTGAAGTTTCACCCACCATATTGTGGGCTTCACCAGTGGTTTCAGATCCAAAGTTCCTCCTGTGGTTTCAAAGCCTCAGACTGAAGTTGAAAACACAGAGCTCAGCTGTTTATATACAAAATCAAATATGTAGCCACTCTGATGAAACAAGACCCAACCTGGATTTCCACTGAGCATTAGCATAACTTACATTTATTGCTTTGGGCTGGGAACTTAAAAAAGCTCCTGAACACAAAGGAGCACAAGGGCTTTGAAAAGACTGTGTTTTAAATACCACAGATGACAACTGCAATGATTCAAAAAATGAAATCAATTTATCATTAGCCATTAATTACCAAATAGCTCTATTTTCTCCTTGCAGCTTAAACTTTTGCATAATCAGGATGAAAAATGGAGGCAGAAGAGGTCATGCATTTAAGTGACATAAAGTCAGTATTTGCTCCTCAGAAAACTATGGTACAAGAAGTTTAGGAGAGTTACATCAGGGGAAGGAAAAGCAAGTAAGTAGGCAAGCTGTGATAGAAAACTAGGACCTTTAAGATCATCAGGACCAACAGATAACCCCACACTGCTAGGACACCACTAAACCATGTCCCTCTGCACCACATCTCCATGTCTTTTAAACAGAAGAAGCTTTGATCTCTTTTAAAGAGAGAGAAGCTAACTACAGGACAATTTGAAGTTGTAGGCAACTGCAGTGTTCTGTTTTGTCAACTGTTTCTGCACAAAGCTCCAAACATTGTGAAAATCTGTTTTCCCTCGCACCTAGCATTGCTATGAGCTATAACCACATTCAGAGTGTTAGAGCTTGCCTCAGGCTTCCTTAGCAGCAGGTTTCAGCTGGAATTATTTTATCTTGTTTTTTATAATAATCACTCCTTTCAAATGGAACAATCATTATAAAAATTATCACAAGCCATCTTGGACATAAAAATCCTGATATAATAAACATGCTGAATGTCTTGGAATGTGTACATCAAAAATGGTGATTGAGGCTGGGTTGCTGCATAGAGCCACACTTTGGATTCTGCCTGTGACTGGTATTGTTTGACATTTAGTAGTGAAAGAGCATCAATTCCCAGTCACAAAAGCTGAGGCAGGGACTTGGTTACAGTCATCCTGCAAGCAGATGCTGTGAACTTCCCTCCCCCTCTGGGGACAACCTGCATTCCTGCCAGGGACCCCCAGACCGAAACCCCCTGCCCATGTGCTAGCATGCAGTGACTGTAGTGCTGGATGTGCAGACCCCTGGGCTACCCAGTCCTGTTAGAAGAAAGCCTGAGTAGTTCCAGGGTGGGTGTTTTGGAGGAGGATCAGGCAGGGAGATGTGGGACATCTTGGTGAGCAATGCTAGGTTGTGTGGCTTCTAGCGAGGCTGCACCCACTCCATTGCCTGGTGAAAGCTGCCGGCAGCTGAATACCTTTTGTGATAACTCAGCTGGGAAAAAGCACAGCAGCATTGTGATAAGCCAAAAAGCCTTCAATTTATGAATTTCAATTCCATTATGCTGATTATGGCTAACCTCTCAAAGGAGTTTGTCACTTGCTGTTCTTGTCTCTGGGTGGAACATACTCCTCTCCTCTTCCTCACTGACCCTGTGCATCTGAGCAAAGCGTGGCTGGGTCCTTCTGCATATCTTTACCCTCTCACCTTCCCAATTGGCATGACAGGTGCCTACCTCATGCTTCATAATATTCATCAGTTTTGTGACTCAGGAAATGCTAAAAGGGAACTCCAGAGCCTTGGAACAATCTTGATGTCAGACAACTCATCATGTGTTTGTGTGCTAACAGCTGAGCAGCAACTTCCAAGCCCGGGGGGAACTTTGCTTCTGCAGGGGCAGCTCCACAGGGGGACCCTAAGGAGATATGCAGAGCAGGGGGTGAAGAGGTATTACAGACCTCCAAGTTGCTGTTTGCAGGAGGAGTCAGTTGAACCCAGAGCCCCAGTAGGGCTGTGGCTTCTCTGTGCTCACAAGAGTTGAATATGTTAACACTCGAGGTACAGCTCTTGCCCCATCTCCGTGCGTGGTCATGCAACAGAGTGCACAGATGGGGCCATGTGCAGGATCTAGCACCATGGGTGGGATCTAAGGGGGATTGGTCTAGAAATTACCATTACCTATGAGGTGACCTGCTCTGAAGAGGAGCCTTGGTGGTGGATAGATGGTGGAAAGAAGGGAAGGAGCAGGCAGCCACATTGTCCAGCATGCTGGGAGGACTGGTGAGGTCAGCTGAGAGGGGTTTCACACTGCTTTGCCATTTAAAGATAGCTAGACACATAGTCCTTCAGGAAACACTAATCTGAGTTTCTTTCCTTCTGATACACTGAACTTTCCCCTGGTGTTCTGCTAGGAGTGCTTCACTTAGCCTTGCACAGGAGCCTGGGTGGCAAGGTGCCTTGGTCTCCGTGTCAGGGCAGCCACTGGGTGATCTGTAAAGGGTCTGACTGAGCTGTGTGTAAGAGCACTAGTTGTGACTCATTTGGCTATTTACTAGAAATCTCTGTATGTGTGCTTCAAGCAACTTCCTCATTTCTGGATTGCTGCAGTGTCCAATGTTTGGCAGGCTTCAGAAAACTTGAGCCCTGGCTGAAAAACACATGGCTGTTGTGTTGAGTTCTCACTTGGCTTCAAGGCAGGCGAATATGCAGGGAGAGACTTGTGGCTTTTGAGATGGCGTGGGAGCCTCTGTCTTCATGCCTTACACATCCCGTATAGATGGCAGGGTCATAAACTGCAGGGGAGAGCCTGGGACATGGCTTGGCCTAAAAGAAAAGGCAGCCAGGAACAGAATGGGCTATAGAAAATGTTCAGTGACATCTATGAAGCCAGAACATATGCCTGAGTGTGTAGAAAGAGACAACAGTTGGGATACCACAGTGGGAGAAGGGAGGAGAAACTACCCAGCAAAGCTGAATATGTGGATTTATGCCAAAAGGAGAGGTTTTGATAGCCCCCAGTCCTGTGTTTTGACATCCTTGAGAAGACTTTGATCCTCAGGAGGTGATGCAGTCCTCCCTTGTGCAAGGTGTTCCACAACAGCATTCTTCTGAGCAAGGAGAGTGGCTTCGTTAGTTACCCACTGGTTCTGGAGAAGCTGAAAAGGGAGTGTCTTTGCCCTAGAGACCCCTTTCTGTCCTTTCACTAAGCTTTACTAGGGAGCTGTTACCAGTCCAAAATGCTATGTGTGAGGCACAGGCTCTCTTTCAGTGCAGAGGTCATGTTTGCTGGTTACTCATTCTGGTTTCTCTCAGGCTGATGTAAATATCTCCACAGACTGATGTTAGCAAATGTATTTCTTAATGAAGTAGTGTCTGGCACTACATTATTGTTCAGAGGTTTGTGGTGCACTGCACTAATGGATGAACCTTGTGCCTGCCTTTGACACCTGGTTAAAGTATGATCCCTCAAGCCCAAGTGTGGCCCTTTTAAGCACAGCAGGATGCCCGTGTTGTGCCTGTGGGGCAACCCTCATGGTCACGTCTGGACTCTGCTTTGGACATTTCTATCAAAATAAAGATATGGATGCCAGCAGGAATGGCTTTTATCCCCTCTTTGTATTAGAGCAATCTGAGTGTTACAGGATGCCTCAGCCCTGGCTCCTTGGTGTTCCCATATCAGGTGTGAGCAGTGTTTCTGCTGAGGCAGTGTCTTCAGCGTCGTCTCCCGGTGCAGCTTGCTGCGTGTTTCGCAGGGCAGGGGATGAATGATATTAAGTCATTGAGCTCATAAGTAGCACACTGGCAACAGGCCACTAAAATAGAAATACATTAAATGGTCTGAAGGAAATGTTCATTCTGTTGTTTAGCATTGGACATTCCCCAGTTAGGTAAATTTAATCTTCTTGAGGGTTGTTGCATTACAGCTGAATGAGATAGGCAGATATCTTATTACTGATCTTTCTGTCATTCAGAGTTTGTGCTCTGGCATTCACAGTGTGCAGTGTTCTTGCCCCAGAGCAGCACTGGGAGTATTCTCCAAGGGAAATGAAGGTGCATAGAGGATCTATTAGCACCTTGCAAGGTCTGATCCTTTATCTGGGAGATGCTCATGCTCCTTCTCAGCCACACCACGACTGGTCCCACCTCCTTTTGGATAGAAATGTAGGAGGTGGTTGCTTCATCTCTGTTTGTTAGGGAATGCCTGGGGTGTCAGTTTCTTAGGGAATGTCAGCCTCCTGGCATTTCTTTTCTTCCCGTGTATTTCTGCTGCGGTTCCTTGCAAAACCTCTAGCCGTGCTTCTGATTCTGTCCTTGTCACGGGTAAGGCTCCTGCCACAACTCCAGGATGAGTGGAGGGTGGCATTAAGCATCAGACCCAAATCCTATTGTCTGCCTTAAAGAGGAGTCTCTCCATTGTTTTCCATGGGTGCTGGGTCAGGCTCTCAGAAAGTGATCCTGCAGCATTAGCTCTCATGACTAGTCCTGCTAAAACCAGGGAGCTACTCTTGTATGTAAGCACTACCAAATCCAGTGCACAGAGTTAACAAGCAACAGTTGAACTCTTCTTTTGGTTGCAGGGTGAAGGGAGAGGAGGAGGCAGGAAAAGAGAGGCAGAAGGAATAAACAAACAGAGATTTTGAGCTGATCATTATTGTCTGTGTTTTACAGATAAGAAAATGTTATTTTATGGAATGGAAGGATATGTACGTTTCACCTATCACATCTGAACTAATCAGTGTAGGCTTTTAGAAGAAGTCTGTAATTACTCTAAGCATGTCATTAGTTAGATGTAAAATGAATGATATTGCTCCATTTTATTACCTCTAGCAATATAGCCATTGGTATCATAAATTCATTGACCTCATCTTAAATGATCAATCCTGTAAGACAGACTTGATTCATTAATTCTTAAGTGACATTTTTTCTCCTCCAGTAATTTCCTTCTCATTGTAGGAACTGTTTTTCTGCCTTTGAGTTTGGTATTGTAAGGTGTCATATTACCTGTGCATGACATACACATTTTATACTTGTGTCTTAAATAAGCAGCATAGAATGATTGCTGAGAGAAGAAGAGAAAGAAAGACAGAAAGAAGGAAAGACACAGGAAGAAAGAAAGAAGGAAAGAAATAGAAAGAATACCTGGATGTGATAGACATTTCTCATTGACATTAACTTCAACACTTTGAGAACTTGCATAAAATCAATGAAATAATTATTAGATATTTGGACCATCCAGGATGTTCAAAGGAACAGAATTGCTGCCTTTAATTTATGTGGCTTTAATTAATTTTATCTAGTGATAAAATATACATAATGGTCTGTGATCAATATGTGAGTGAGGCAGGCAGACTTCAGAGTTTCTTGTACCTCAGTGAATTATTGAAAACAGGAGATATCAGCAGAGAATTTCTAAGCAGTATTTCTAAATATTTTACTGAGGAAGAGAAAATATTTGTTTAGCCAGGAGTGACATAGGAGCCCACTTGAGATGAGCAAACCAATGCAGCAATAAAACACTAAAGTATTTCAGTGCATTTTTAAACTGATAACTAATAAAATTAAACTATTAGAAAAGATGCCAGAAGTTTTTTGGAGGCTGTACTTTTCTTTCAGTCTGTTTAACTAAAGTCACTGAGGGGACTGTACCTAGACAGAAAAGGAGGCTGGGTTTACTCTCTTGTTCCTTCTTTGGCTGCAGGCTTACAAGTTGGTTTGCTTCCTCTGCCCCAAAGGAAGTACAAGTCTTAGCTGCATCATCCCAGGACTAAATCAGGGAAGTGGCTGCATTTGAAGTCCTGCCCCATCCCTTACAGCAGCCACCTCTGGGGCTGGTTTCCTCCTCATGTTTCACCTGCAAACAGACACTGGTTTTGTGGGTGATGAGCCAGAATGGGCTTCATCCAGCTTCAGCCTGCCCCAGGGGCTGGCTAGGAGCTCCTGGTAGCTCTTTGTGCAGCTCTTGGGGTACATGTGGAGGCAGCCTTCCTCTTTGCAAAGCCCTTGAGGCAAGAGCATGCCCTGCAAGAGACAGGAGAGGTGTGGTGACGTACAACTTGATTCCATACATGCCAGATAAATAGTATTTTGTGGCTACAGCAGTGAGTTCTCAATCAAAAATGACTTCAAGGTAAATTCAGCAGTTTTGCTGAGTTAAATAATACCTTATGGTGTAGACTTGAATTTTGTCTGCTTTGAGAACAGTGGCAAGCCAGAAAATTTCAGGAGCAGGTCAATTATGTTTCCATCAGATGACCCTGTGCTGACTTGCCAGGTGGGTGGCAAAACCCATACCCAGGCCAAATACCTGGCATGGTTCAGTGCCCACTGCTGTGAGGGGTTGGTGCTTGGGGGCATCTTTTAGTGGTGAGCATGGCAGTGCTAGGTGGATGCTTGGTCTTTTCTAATCCTGATGATTTTGTGGTTCTATGCCTGGAGGGGATGTGTGCACTGTGGCAACAGAGGTGTTTTTCTCAGCCCTTCTGTGAGTTTGACAGCCTTTTTGTCCCCACTTTTTAGGGCACTACATTGTCAGTGTGTGTTCAGTGCAGGGCTGGACTTGTTTGTTACTCACTGGAAAATTTCCTTCCTTCTGTTAGTAATGTCCCTGTCCTAATGCTGCATGCACCCAGCAGCACCAGCACCAGCTCTGCTTGATCTCATGTGGCACTGTGTCTGCATCTCCAAGCTAAAAACCCAGGCCCTGCATTCCCAAACTTCAGGAATTACTTCATAGTTGCTACTTTTCAAGGAATTATTTAGTTTAATTTTAATGTTGGGGTAAAAACTTTGTGGTAGAGAGAGGGAGTATGTGTGTGAGTGTCTGAATAGGGAGGGGAGGAAGGAAAGGGAATAAAACAGCAACCTGACTCAATAGCCAAAAGGTTGCAGAGTTAAAATAAATGGGCTAATAGCCATAGGATATAGTGTGTGTGTGTGTATATATTAAAGATATATTACTGAAAAACTCACAAATGTCACCCCTGTTTATATTAAAGGAAAGCTGAGAGTTAAATGAGATGGGTAATCAGATGCCCAACATATGTTGTTTTGAATTGTTTATATGGCCAATAGTTATTGAAATTAATTATCCTTTTAATGCACTCTTTTCACAATCATATTCTTCTTCTTGTTGTTGTTGTTGTTTGGTTGAGGTTTTGGGGTTTTTTTGGTGTAATAGATAGAGTAATTTCAAAACAAGCTAACATGGGCTGTTTGCAAAAGGCAGAACAAACAATACCAGGATGTATTCTGACATGGTCCTAGGCTCAACATTCTGACAGAAAGCACCAAAAATCTCTGTCAATGGAGTATTTTAAGAACTAATGTAAATGATAAAAATGGGGGGTTTGTGTGTGTAAAATTCTATCAGAAAAGTAAGGCACTGAAAAACCTGACATCTGTTTATCTGTTTATAGCTATGGCAAGATTACTCATATTAATTCTTGTTTAAAATGCCATATGAAGGAAAGGCATTTGTGCAAACAAGAGTCATATTTGAATTGTAGATCATGTCTTCACCATCTGTGAGAGCTGTTGGTGTTGCAAAATTAATGTGTTAATGAAATCACAATAATTTCTCTGAAGTAATGGATTCTGAAGCCTAGAATGACTATTTTTTGAACTTTGGTGTCTAGTGGTTTACAACTGGGAAAACCTTTCACAGCTTAATTAGTTCTGCAGTCTTACTTTAAAAAAAAATTGGCTATGCCTTCACCACACCAGTAGTAACCCAGAAAAGGATTAAATGGAAAGCAGAGAAACAAAACAAAAATGAGCCTGCAAATGCAAACTTTTTGCCATAGTATTTGAAAAGTTGCTAAATAGACCCTTGCTTGCCAAGAAGTTTTAACTCAAAGTGACTCGTATACAAGAGTGGGCAAACAGCTCAGAAAATAATACCTGCTTGCCAAAACATCCCAAATTGGGACTATTAGAACCTTACACAAATGTCCTGGCTATTTCCAAGTTTCTCCTTGGAATGAAGGGCAAAGGATGAATGGTGCTTTTTGCTTCATGATGCCATTTTAAAATACCACACCCTTTCCAACTTACTATTTGATACCCTTAGCAGAATGCTAAATGTTACTGTGTGCTTCAGTTTAGCAGAAGTGGTTTGCATTCATTTCCAGCAACTCTGAGAGTTCTTTTCCAGTTATTATACTCCTTGTGTAGTTTGGCATGTCAGATGGTACAGGTGTGCTGACATTACCACTGAGGAGTAATCACAGCCATACTCATACAGATTGTGATATACTTACTTGTGCAGGTTTTAACAGTTTATACCAGCTGAGGATTATTCTCTGTAGTTTGAGTTGAAGATATATAATGTACTGCTGAAGGTAGAATTGAGATCACAGGAGCCAGCAAAGGGAGTGGCTTTCAAATAACTAATATTTGAGGGGAAAAAAAAATCATAGTTTTCACAAATGTAACTGGTTTTTGCCTGCTAGAAACATGTATTTAGAAAGCAACTGAAAATTACTTTTAAAATAATACTGTGAAGAGAAGATTGCTTTTCTTACCTGATTTGATTTTATTACTGTGTTGTAGGTATGTGACTGGTGTAAGCACATAAGACACACAAAAGAGTATCTGGATTTTGGGGACGGGGAAAGAAGGCTTCAGTTCTGCAGTGCAAAATGTCTCAATCAGTACAAAATGGACATTTTCTACAAAGAGACACAGGCCAATCTTCCAGCTGGACTGTGCAGTACATTACATCCTCCAGTTGAAAATAAAGCAGAAGGCACTGGGGTGCAGCTGCTGACTCCAGATTCTTGGAATATACCACTAGCAGATGCTCGGAGAAAAGCCCCATCCCCAGCGTCTGCAGCTGGCCAAATTCAAGGTCCTGGACCATCAGCTTCTACCACTGCCTCTCCATCTGACACTGCCAACTGCTCTGTCACTAAAATCCCCACGCCGGTTCCCAAACCTATTCCCATCAGTGAGAATCCAAATATTCCCCCAGTTTCTGTCCAGCCACCTGCTAGCATTGTGCCTCCAATCGGTGTCCCACCTCGCAGTCCTCCCATGGTGATGACAAACCGTGGGCCGGTTCCTCTGCCCATATTCATGGAACAGCAAATCATGCAGCAAATCCGTCCCCCGTTCATTCGCGGGCCGCCTCACCATGCCTCAAATCCCAACAGCCCCCTGTCAAACCCAATGATTCCTGGAATTGGTCCCCCACCAGGAGGGCCCAGAAATCTGGGTCCCACCTCTAGCCCCATGCACAGGCCGATGCTTTCTCCTCATATCCATCCCCCCACAACACCTACCATGCCTGGGAATCCTCCTGGTTTGTTGCCACCTCCCCCTCCCGGAGCTCCTCTGCCCAGTCTTCCCTTTCCTCCCGTCAGCATGATGCCAAATGGTCCTATGCCTATGCCACAGATGATGAACTTCGGATTGCCATCCCTCGCCCCACTGGTGCCACCCCCGACTCTACTAGTGCCATATCCTGTCATTGTCCCTTTGCCTGTCCCCATCCCTATCCCCATTCCCATCCCTCACATCAACGACTCCAAACCCCCCAATGGCTTCTCCAGCAATGGTGAAAGCTTCATTCCAAGTACCTCCAGCGAGACGCCTGGGGCAAAGCCAACCAATAGCTCTTCATCCCCTCGAGAGTCAAAGCAAGGATCGTCTAAATCCTCTGACTCGTCACCGAGCTGCTCAGGCCAGTCCCTAAACCAAGCTCAAGTGCTTCAGGAGCACAGTAAGAATGAAGTCGTTGACTTGACTGTCAGACCTAGTAGTCCAGTGAACAGTAAATTTAGTTTCCCCAGTGTGCTACAGGGTCCACAGGACGGTGTGATAGACCTAACAGTAGGCCACCGGTCTAGGCTGCACAACGTTATCCACAGGGCTTTACACGCCCAAGTGAAAGTTGAACGTGAACCTAACAGTGTTGTAAATCTGGCTTTTGGTAGCTCAGACAAAAGGAACTGCAGCGACTGCAGGGACAACTGCAGCCCAGTTGACTCAAAAACATTACCGTGCAGTGATGGAACTCACTGCTGTCCTGTGTCCTTGGCCTCCGGCACGCTGGGACTGGAAGCTGGTGCAGCAGTATGCAACGTCATTGTGAATGGCACAAAGAGCGTGGAGGGTTCCAAGAACCCAGAACCTCCCCAGGAGCCAAAAAAGCCCCAGCCCTCGGAGGAGCTGGCAGTGAGCGAGCTGGAATCCGTTAAGGAGAACAACTGCACATCGAACTGCCACCTTGAGGGAGATGTTGGCAAGAAGACTGGGGAGGAGCCCCTTGCTGGGGGAGACAAACAGGATCCAAACCTTAATAATCCAGCAGATGAGGACCATGCATATGCTTTGAGGATGCTGCCCAAGACAGGTTGCGTGATCCAGCCTGTGCCAAAACCAGCAGAAAAGACTGCTATCGCGCCGTGCATTATCTCAACGCCAATACTCAGCACAGGGCCAGAGGATCTGGAGCCACCATTGAAAAGGAGGTGCCTCCGAATTCGAAATCAGAATAAGTAAAGGTTTGTGTGATCACTACTGCCTTCTGTGTGAATAGAATGAGTATTTACAGGTATGAGGTCAAATCCCTGTGGATGTGGCCTTTGGGAAACAGAAAGATACCAATTCTGGTTTATCAGCACGTTCAGAAAGCTATTGGTATTGATGTTTTAATATTGTTCTTTGTGTTGTATTGCATCTGTACTTGTCAGTGCACCATCCATCAGCAGCCTCATTACACTCTTGCTCACAGAACATTTCATGATGGTGCTGGCTGTGAAGTTACTGTGCAGTGTATGTCAAAATCAGCAGTTTTCTGCCTAGGATAGGGTTTAGGTCTGGGCCATTAATCTGCTTGCTTATTCCAACTGAGTTAAGCAACAACTCAAGCCTTCATGATGATGTTTGAAGTTGCCCTGCAGCACAGCGTAGAGCAGGATGACCCAGCTGCTTCCTGCTAGCTCAGATCCAATTCACTTACCAAAGGGTCATCTCCACCATCTTACTTTGGTCTGCCTCTAGACTGCACCCTGGCTCTTAGCTGGGCTGTTCTCTAGGGAGTGAAGCCCCTCTCCCTGAACTTTCCTTCCTGAGGTATCAGTGCTTGGGGACAGCCTGCTGTAGCTTATCTCAGCCACACTGGTGCTATGGGGCTTTGTTCTCCTACTTGAGGTACCTGCCTTTGCTGCAAGTCTCCACACCTTGGAAAAGCAGTTGAGGTGTCCCCCAGCCCCGTGGTTGTTCTGTGTGTGTGATTCCTAGCAGGGCTGCAAAGCAAGGCAGAGATATGGGTAAGTCCACCAGCAACTGTAGCTTGCCCAAGGACAATGCTCCAGAGGCAGAAGCTGCCCACCCTTCATTTCCTGTTCCCAGCCTACCCAATCCCTCTGACAAAACAGCACCTTTGTGAAACTGTTAGTTTAATATATCTCTGTTGCTTCAACCCTGTGAGCAAGGAACAAATGTAATTGCATTTGTTCAGAGTCACAAGCATGGAGAGGTTCTTTCAGGAAGAGGGAAAATGGTGGGTGTTGCAAGAAATCTGTTCAGCAGTACAATAGTGACAGTTTGCTGGATGTGGCTTGATGCCATGCCAGGTTTCATTACAATCCCTAGAATATTCTGTAGCCTCCAGTAAATCCTTGGCCCTGGTAGCACAAATAGTGACTGCAGCAGTGCAATATGAACACTGCCTCGAAGGGCTTGGCATCTACACCCAGAGATAGCAGCACAGGCTGGGGAATTTGGACCATTGCAACATCTCCCTGCTCCATCAGTGCAGGCTAATGGCACCATCAAAGACAGTGCAGTGTAGTCAGGACTGGTTTTGTTTGTTAACACTGCTTCCCCTGATCACAAACAGTATTTATTTACCTTCTTCAGTGGAACAGAACCATTATTCTTTGCTATCAGCAAGTGCTGACACATTTAAAAGATACCTTTGTAAGAATAGAGGACAACCATAACTTCTGTGGAGTGATAACTAACATCACACACAATAACTCAGAAGTCTAATGAATGTTTACAATCGTTACATGCTTCTAGGCCCTGCTAGTGGGGCTCCCCTTGCCCACCTCTAAGGTGTGGATGGACTACGTGTCCCTCACAGTAGAGAGATCTTTATTGAAAACCCCAGTGTGCCACCTTTGGAGCTTGAAAGATTGTCTCTTCAATGTGTGCTTTTACCTAGGGGTCATGATTTGATCTAGTAAGAAGGCTGCTATTTGACTGCATCCCTTTTGTTTAGGTCTAGGAGGCCTGTGGTTAGCCCATCCTTTCCCACCTTGCACAAGTTCCCCAGAGCTGTAGTTTGCTTCAAGCCAGTGCTGAGACTTGCACATTTGTATGTTGACACTGTAGTTGAAGACAGGCTGGTTCTTAGCATGTATGTATGCTTGCCCAGACCATGCAGGCTGAAGTAATGCCACCTCTCCAAGGTCTTGATCCCAAGAAGGGTTTGGCATCATCCAGAGCCAAAGCCTTAAAACTCAGAGAGAGCTCTAGCTTCACTGAGTTGTGTGGTTTTGCCTGTTGACACTATTATACATGACATCACTTCATGGATAATATTTGACAGAGAAAGTGGGCAAATTGAACCAGCAGCATTGAAAAGACAAGAAGGATGCTTTATCATTGAGTTATTGTCCTCAGCTCTTTGTATTCTCTAAATGTCAGTAACTTGCCACTGTGGTTGCCCTGAGAAATACCCATTTTCCCATTCACCAAGAGTGTTATGTGTTCTTTTGTCTCACTGTAAGGTTTGTCTTACAGGAAAGTTTTCAGGTTGCCAGGCAAGATTAATTTGACCCCATATAGACATCTGGGATGAAGACACAGATGAGTTAATTGTCTGAACTCTTTTTAAAATCAACCTAGAGAAGCAGGCATCTCAAAGAGGCAGCTGAGCTCATCCTGAAGTTGACAACTGAGACAGCTCAGACAAATTGTGCCCTAGGAGTGCCTACTTCTCCCTGCTGTGAAGGAAACTTAGTGTGACTGGCACAGACATAGATGTCCCCACAGACACTGAAAGTTAAAACCCCAGCCTAGGTGTCTGCCATGCCTCTGGGTTTTTGCAGTAGCATTGCATGGCATGATGATAGTTACTAGCCAGTCTGTGTTAATCCCTTTCTTTCTCCACTGAAAGAAAAGAAGTAGCCTCCAAGCAGAAGAGATATGAGACCAGGATCCTTGTGGGCCTCCAGAGAAAAAGGATACCCAAAATACTCTGCAGAAGTAACCAGTGTGATAACCATCTCATTCCAGGGGGTACCTCAGTGAAATGTGGGTGGGTTTTGAGCCTCTCAAGACACACATAAGTGTTTTGTGCAGCTCTGATGACTGATCTGAGGTGAGGACTCTTTGTTTTCATGCAGAGCCCTCCTTTCACTAGTGCTGGCAATAGCAGGGGTGCTGCTTAGATTTCTGGCCTCCAGCAGTCTGTGGGTGAATGCTGCTTAGGGCTTGGAGCATGTCCCATGCCCAGGGATGAGCAGGAGGAGCAGAGCATCCATGCAGTACCCCTTACACCACAGCCCTAACCTCTGCCTTTCTCATCAGTTCCTCCTGCCCAGGCCTGGGGAAGGATGAAGGTAAAACCCTGCTCCTTCAGCAGTGTGGCTGTGGGGAGGATCTCTCATGGGAGACTCCCAACCTCATAGAAATTCTACTAAAATACAAAGAGGGTAGAAGCTGCACTAATAACTCTGTTGACTTGGGCCCTTGAAAGTTTGTATTGAGTCCACACTAACCTGGGAGAAGAAAAAGTCCAGAGACTTGTCTTCTTCTGTCTTGCTTCCCACCTACCCTAATTGGAAAACCTGAATATACAATGTGCAGGATTTTATGTATGTAATGTACAGGATTTTATTTCCCATCACATTGTATGAAAAAGCAGGAAATTAGCCAAATACTTTTATGCTAGAGTTCTGGACAGGCAGACTGAATTTGTGTAATAGCAACATGAACTCTCTGAAAAGAAATCAATGCAAGCATGACCTCTTTGGGCAAGCCACCAAACTCTGGATTATTTAATGTACCAATTACTTGATTATTGGAAGTGCTAATCAGCAATAGAATCCTTGATGTTAAAGTTTAGTCTCTCTGTCAGGATGTGGACTGTCACACTGTTCCAGCTTGGTGGAATTCAAAGAACCAGCAAAAGATTGTTGCCAAAGTCCTACTATGATAGAATGAAGCTAGAAAGAATGTTGAGTGTTATTTTCTCAAGTTTGACCAACATGAGTTTCTAAAGTTAGCAGTGTTAGTGTTGTCTGCCTACATGCTTTACATCCAGGCAAGATCAGTTTTAACCCTCCAGTTTTGGTGTCAAGGTTTCCTAAAGCAATGGAAACACTAAGGTCTGCTTGGGTTTAACATGATAGTTATGGTAAATTAACTTAGAAAATTAAGTGGCAGATGCTAAACTCACAACTACCCTCTCTGTGTGTGTGTGTGTGTGTTGACTAATCCTGTCTTGGGGGCAGAAGGGAGGTTTTTCTGCTTGTCTCAGCAGGATTTCTTCAGAACTAATGGAAATAGTAGGAGTATGGCCACCTACAGAGCCAACCCATATGTCCTGGGGTTAGCATCTGCTGAGTTAGAGCCCCAAACCTCCAACTGTCTACTCCATACATTGCAGTCATAAAAATATACAACATGCAGAACACTCCAGTTCAGAGCAGAAGTGATTTATACCCCACTGTGAGCTCCCCTGCCCAAAATGGTCCAGCACAAGCTTTCCTGCTCAGGTCAGGATTGCTCAGGCAGGGGCCACAGCTGTTAACCTCCCTTTCTGCCTTAAGAGTTTTTATCACTCCCATATTACTGTAGTATCTATCTGCTAGCATCTTACCCTGCCTTCCTCACACTGATCAGGACAGAATTTGACCTGAAAGATGTACCTGAAGACAGATTTTATAGATTTAAACACATTTTGATGTTACATATCTTCATTGACACAGTACTATGGGGCCCTTAGCTAATTTTAACTGGCTATCATTCCACTGGTGCTAAACTAATTAAAATCAGCAGAGTAATTGGACTTGTATGCTTAACACCTACTCTTCTGCTTCATAAGTTTTCCTTCACCTGGCTTCTTATGAGCCTGCAGAAATTTTCCATTTACCCAGAGGGGGAGAGGAGACACTGTTAACACCACAAAGCCTTAAACACATTTAGTTGGAACTGAAGCTTTGCTTTTGAGAGCTGCCTGGCTCTAGCTGTGTGATCTTATATTTCAAAATGGCCCATGTGGCTTCTCAGATATATTAAATCAGAAAAAGAATTTCCCAGGGGAAAAAAAAAAAGAAGAAAAGGAGAAGGAAAAGGAAAAGGAAAGGAAAAAGAAAAATGAAAAGAAAAAGAATTAAAAAAACCCCAACTGCTTCCAGGGTAGCTTTCAGCTCCCACATCTTGCTGCCAGGGTGTGGGAGCACTAACTTCTGTCTCAGTGACAGTAAATAGCAGGCTTGTGGTACACTGCTGTAGATCACAGCATACTCTTTGAAATCAAAGGAGCAAGTGTTGATTTCTGATAGGTTCTTCCTGCTTTTCCATAAAGCCTCAGGAGGTGTCTGTTTCAAACATGAAATCTGATTCTTGAACCCAATTTAGAAAATAACTACACCTGATCTGATTTGCAGAGGTAGTGAGCATCTTAGGGCTGCTGGCAGACAAAACACACTTATCTGACAGATACCAGGGGCTGGGACTGCTGACTTCTGAAATAGTTTTGCTACCTACTTTGCCCTTATTAGTTTTAAATGACTTGTGAAATGAAAATGATTTGAACTGAAATAAGCATCTTAATCTGGGCTATTCCCTAAGCTGGCACAACCCACAGTTGTATTGAAACAGCAAGTTCCTCATAACTGTCAAGTTTCAAAGACACTTCCATACCTATAAGGCCTAATGCTCTCATATATGAGTTGTTGCAGAGGAGATTTGGCTGCATTCAGAAGTGTTAGTGTAGAATGGCCATGGAGGGGGAGTGCAGCTCTCCATCAGTCTGTGCTGGTGCTGTCAAGATACCAAATTGGGTGGCACAGGGAAAAATGATGAGGAAAAAAAGCACAACTCATGATTTAATAGAGAGTTCCTAACAACAGAGAGCATAGTAAAACAGACAGGCACCCTTGGAAAAACATCATCTGAGACAACAATTGTCTCTATATTCAGAGCCTGAGATCCTGAACAGCATGTGTCTGATTGCCACTGAAATCTGATTAGGAGATAAGCAAACTTTGTGAAGCTTGACCCTGAAACAACCATGGCCAACCTCAGTGAAGAGTGTGAGCTCTGGACAACTGTGAGGAGCTCCTAAACTATTTTCAGTATTAAAAGCAATACCTGAAAGTGGGTCAGAAGGGAGCACAACACTTTTGAGGACTGTGGTTGTGAAAAAGTTGGGCATAATCAAGCAGTGAGCAATAGATTTTAAGATAAAATTGAATTCTTGCTTAAAAAGCAGTGGGAGATTCCAGCAAAGCAGGAGCAAAGCTGTTTGAGCAAGAAATCAGGAGGAAATCAGACTGTGACAAGCAAGATATTGTGAAGAACTTTTTGTGTCCAGGTTACCTGCTGAGTCTCTCCTTGTCTATTTTTAGATCCCTTAGAGCAAAACAGGCAAGTTGAGCACACTCCTGGGTGCCTCCATCAGTCCAGACCTCACAGCTGAGGGCTACTAATCATGACCTTCTTTACACTGTTTTGATAGTGAGTTGCATTTCCCTCCTGGAACCAGAGGTTGTGTGATCATCCTGTGAGAGCTGAGAATCGAGGTAACCTCTGACATTTTGCAGATCCCTCAACTAACTATTCCACATTTGTTTCTACTGTGAAAATTAGAGCTAATTAAATAGCTGGGCTTGATCCTGTGCAGTCCTGTGTTCACTCAGCACTCAAGTGCCTCTAATACAAGTTGAAAGCCCAGAGCACATTACAGACCGAGGTCCTGCCTCTGACTTTACATTGACTTTACTTCCCCAGACAGAGTTTGGTATTTGAAAAGCATGGTATTCCTGTACAACATGTGTCTCACTTTGGAAGGATATTCTCCCTGCAGCTGGCTTGTGCTTCCAAGTGTTTCTGAAACATTACTGTCTTCAGTTTGAGCCAACCTACAATAACAAACTAGAGGCAAAGAAGCTGAGCTGTGTTTGTTGAGAGGACACCCTACTCCATCTTCCAGTCCTGGATTTGGACTTTCAGGCTATGGAATGTAATTATCATCTATGGAAACCCACATATTGCATAGAAACCCCAACAAACCAACCAAAAAAAAAACCCCAAACCAACCCAAACCCAGGGGGTTTAGGGACTGGCTAGTGCAGAGTGAAATAACTACTGAGTTCCAACCTCTCTGGAAAGATCTGCATCCCATCTTTGGTCAATTGATATTAAAACCTATGGTTAGAGCAATTTTCAACTATTTATTTGGAGCCCACGTGGTTAAATGTAAAACTTTGTGTTGCCTGCTTACCCTCCAAATATTTGTAAGCTTTCATGAACCACTTGTGCTGCCTCTTCTAAGTTGCTTATTCAAAAGGAACGGAAAAATCATCCTTTCCCACAGGAATTCTCTAACTGAGAGATGCTTGAACATGAGTAGAAAAGATAGATGATGAAGTCACTGAAAACCAAAATTCTGATCCTAAATTTCAAAGATAATACAAATGCCAATTCAGTTTTATTTGAAGCAGTTTACCAATCACTGCTGAACCAATTGTTCCTGTTTTACTGAGGTGGGAGAGAAGGTGGGAAATAGAGAAAATCTTAAAACAGCAGTTGGGTCCAGTACAGGTCACTCAGTGTCCAGCAGTGCTGGGGATAAGGGAGGTGCCCCAAGGTGCCTTGCCCTACAATGAGGTTTATGCCAGGTCTCACTTGCTTGCTCCTTTTGTGTTCTGGGTGGGTTTTTCCTCTTCCTTCCCCCACAGTATAGTCTATCTCACATGTTGGCCACCTGAGCATGCCCCCTTGCCTTTGGCCGAGCCTGTGTCTGCTCTTGCTTAGGCTAAAATGAACCAAGATGGGGGCAGTGAAAACCAGAGAGAAACCCCATTGAGATGGTGCCAGGCATGCAGCCCTGGATGGTTATGGATGGAGAGGTTGTTTCTAGAAAAACAGGAAATGTTGATTGCTTCCTGATATGGGATGCTGAAGCTTTCCACTAAAAAGATTTAATACAGCTGCTACAAAAATTATTACTGTTGTTAATGTTGTTGTTATTTTGTAGTCCACAGTAGCATTTCAGATTAAAAAGCCAGATCCAGGTGTAACCCAGGTGAGGAGGAGAACTCTCAGGGAAGTACAGGCTATTGCTCAGCATGACCCCCATCCTCACCACTACCCACAGTTAATCTGTGTTTTTCTGGCTATTTAGCTGGTTTTAGTGGAGAGATCAGCTTGGATGAGAAAACTGAGAAGCAACTCAGAATAGCCAAAACCTAGTGGTTTGGGCCCACAGGAGGCTGCTGAAATTCAAGTTGAAGTTTCTATTCTAATTCAGACAAAATCAGAGGCTTAAAGAAGGGTTATCATATCACAGTGGTTGCCTGTGTTCAAGAAAGGAGAGTAGAAGCTGTCTGGATTCGGGTTTGCTTCTGTTTTAGTTGCTATGTTTTGTTTCTGTTTGTTATTCTTTTGCAGAAAGTTCCTTGCAGAGTTTCAGCACAGAATGAGAGAACTAGTTGAGAATTTGGCTGTTTTTTTCAGAAGGAAAATCATCTCTTCTGCCACATATACACACAAAGCATCAAGTGGGGCAAAGCAAACTATCTACAGGTCTGCCAAATATGCTGGTACTGCAGCAGCTGGAGGGCAGTGGGCTGCCCTCTTGTTGTGAAGAAATACCCAGTTATCCCAGTAGAAAGCAGGATCTGGCCCAGCCAGGCTTTGTGGTCTGCCCCAAGGGACACAGTGAAAGGTGGTGGGTGCTACAGTTGAGAGTAGAAGTCAGGAGCTGTGCTGGCATTTTCCTTCTTGCATGATTTGCTTTGAAATGCCCCAAAATGTAAACCAGAGCCCCCCTGTCAAGGCAGACCTGGAGAGGGATGGTGCCTGTGGGGCTGGGCAGAGGGCCTGCTTGACATTGGTTTTGTCTTTAGTTCACATTGAAAATGAAGAGGAGTGTCCTGAGTTTGATGACCAATTGTTCTCTGGCAGAGAGAAAACCATGAAAAATTTCTTTGAAATAGTGAAAAATTAGATGAGAATGTTTAGAGAGATTCTAAGGAGACTGCTGCTGTGAAAAGCAGAAAGTGCTTATAGTTGAGGAGGGAAGGATGACAACAGCAGAGAAAGCTGGCAGCAGCACCAATGCTGAAATCTGGAGAGCTGGGTCCAAGTGTTCATCTTAGCCTACCAAGACTGGTCTCCTCTGCTCTCCTTCAGAGCTGGTGAATAGGGGCTCTTCCCAGGTATATTTCAGAGCACCAACCACAGTGCCTGCTCTGGTGCACCCCTGCTCTGGTGCACCCATGGGCATTGAGGTCTCCACTGGTCCCTCTTCAGTCTGTGAGTCTCTGCTCCTCTTGTACCTCTACCACAAGGAGAGGAAAGGAGAAAGCAGTGTGATTCAGTGGGAAGCTGCTTTCACAAAAAGCTTGACAGTGCTGGGAACAGGAAGAAGTGGAAATGTAAAATACTGCAGCATGGGTGCCTGGTGGCAGCTGTGTTTACTCAAGAGAAGCCAAACCTGAAGGGGAGAGGAGGTGCTGTGTCCCCTGGGTCTGCACAGAGCAAGTTGCATGGTGAAGTTGTGCTGTTGCTTTGTGGTGCAGGGGAGGATTTACAGCAGCCCAGGCCCACAAGTATGTAGCTTCTTTCTGCTGAATGTAGGGAATCCTGTTTCCATTGGCAATGAAGAGCTGTATGCTTACCCAGGCCAAGACTGGACTCCTGTTTTGGGGGAAGCACTGCCTACATGGAAATGTCTAATGGAGGGAAAAGACCCCTTTTCCCTTTGCCTCATGCTGTATCCCTACTGTGGAGCCTGGGGCTGGGACAAAGCACTCAAGAGCAGACTCTGCTGTTAGATAGCTGGGTTTGAGTAATTGTCACCATCTGTGACACAGGTAGGGAGGGCTTCATTTCTGTCTCATTTCTCTTCAGTGAACTGGATGCCTGGTAAATGCAGGAGCACAGACCCCACATCTTCTTGGTGACTCTCAGGGTCTCTTCCACAGTTCCTTTGCTCCTTCTTTTCCCTTGGGCCATGGAGGAGCATGAGGGAAAGCCTGGAATTGTCTTTCTGCTATTTCCTTGCTACGTAACAGATGCATGGTGACACACATCCCTGTTCCTAGCTTCACTGGCTAGTTTCAGGGTTCAGTTTAAGAAACATTGAATGAGTTTAGTGGGAAATTGTACTAAATGTACCAGAAAGGGGCCAAACATAGATGTAAACTGGTGAAACTTCCCCAAAGGCTTTTCTAGGAATAGATGCAGGGGGGCAGGAGTCAGCACACAACAGACCTTCTGCTTTCCAGTTCATGTTTCTCCCTCAAGGTCCTTCCCTCACTACAAGGTGACTGGGGTAAGATTGCAAACACAGCTTCTGATACATTCCTGCAACAATTCAGTCGCAGAGTTGGGGATGGCTAAACTGTCCCTACCATTTCTTCTGCTTAGAAATAAAAGGAGGACAAATCCCAAGTCTCTTCCCCAATGCATTCCTTGAAGTCACAATGTCTGCTCAGATTACAGCTCACATTTCTGTAGGCAAGAGAGCCTGAGTTGCATATCTGACCCAGAGCTGAGAAGGATCCATAGCTTACAAGACTAGAGCTGAAGGAAAACACCACCTTCACATTCAAGGACTGGTGCTTAAGGAAAGTCTCCCCTGACTCCTGCAATGTGCCATCCCTTCAGTTAGCTCATGGAAGGATAAATCATCAAGTATTCAGAGGGGAAGATTGTAATAAGGAAGTTTGAGTTGCTTTAAGAACTGCTAAAAAAAATTTTAAAAAAAATAAATTACAGAACTATTACAAGTAACAGATGATTCCAGAGTGTTTCCAGGGCTGAGCTTGCTCCCTTGCTGATTTTAGCTGCACTCTTGTGGTTTATCTTCAGAGCAGTTTCTCTGAGAAAATAATTGTAGTGCCTTTACTGTAGGGCCATGCATGTCCCAGATGAACTAGGCCACTTTTAGCACATCAGCATTCATTGTCTGGCTGAATTAAGTGTTGTGCTAAATGATGGAAACTCTGCCATGCCAGCCCACATCAGTGGTTGCCTCAGTCTTTCCCACCCAGTGCCTAATTTTTTCTGAACAATAAGATGTGAATCTGGGGACAGAACTGTTAGTTGGAGCCACAGAACAAGGGGGAAGCAAGCATGGGAAAAACTCTGTGTCTGGGTGCTCACATGTCCAAAGCCATGTCAATGACATGGCCCTTTCAGGAGGCAGGACTTGGCTGGGGAGGGCACAGGGTAGAAGCAGCAACATCTGGCAGCTGTTTCTGCCAGCAGGAATGTGCTGCTGTTGTGGCAGCACTCAGCTTGTGGGGCAGTGCTGGGAGCAGGGACGCAGGGATCGGTGCTTGGGTATGTGGGAGCAGGAGAAGAAAATGCCCCTGCAGCAGAGCTACCCAGCTCCTCAGCATGGAGGGGGAGTGGAGCCAGGAGCACTTCTAACAGTTGGCTCAACTGAACAGGGCCAAGCTTCCTGCTGCAACAGTCTCAGGAGATGCACAGGACTGTAGGTCAGCAGCAGCACCTGCAAAGAGCTGACTACCTCCAGAAAGGGAGGAGGGAAGCTTGCTGGGGAGGCTTTACCCCAGCTGCCAAATT
This sequence comes from Galbula dea, assembly GCA_013399015.1. Classification (NCBI taxonomy): domain Eukaryota; kingdom Metazoa; phylum Chordata; class Aves; order Piciformes; family Galbulidae; genus Galbula; species Galbula dea. Next base: position 1,864,208 of record VWZX01009193.1, on the reverse strand, counting down.
GTCCTTCCAGACTCCTAACTCTGTTATTCTGAGCAAGGATTTGAATGCTCATTTGTCAGGGCATAAGCCAAAGAGGAAGCTCTGCATGGGTGCAGCCTGTTTCATAGCTGCCCACTGCTCAGGTTATGACTAACATCCACAGAGGCCATCAGTGTGGCTCTCATCTGCTGGTCAGGGAGCACAGCATTGCCATCTGGGCCCACATAGATGAACCTTCAAGTTACCTGCTTAAGCTGTGTCACCATCCACTTGAGTTATTCTTTTTCCTCCCTGCACTGACAGTAGGGCAGAAATCAGCCTTTCTACTTGTTCTTTCTCTGTCATATTTTCTGGGCTGCCTCCTAGGGTTGGAATTACAGCCCACCTCTGACTTCTAGGTGGTCTTCCAATCCAGAATCAACCCAGCCCAGCTTTAGCTTTGGAAAGCAGGCAAAACCCAATGTGCTCACCTCAGTGCAATTCAAGAAGCTCAACTCCATGGCTTTATGCTTACAAAAATTCTTTTTTTATGGCTGACACAATTTTCCCATCTGATCAGCAATATTTAATGTTAGTTGAGGGCAAGTTCAATGGGGGTGAAGAGCATATGTTACTCTCCTAAAAAGTAATTTGGTTTTGGAGGGGAGATACAAATGGCTGACTTTATTGTGCAGATCATGCACGCTGGTGTTGGCACAAGGTGTATGACATCTAACTGTGAAGAAGTGATGACTAGTATGTTCTCATTTCTTTATAAATCTCTGCATGCTATGCCTGATAAGGACTTTTATTCTGTCATTTGATTGCTACAAAGATGCTTTCATCAAAGGCAGTTACTGCCATGTGAGTCAATCAACAGGGATGGTCCTGCTCCCCATTCTGCACACTTGGTTACACTGGGTCTTTCTGCTGTAGGGGGAAATAGGCAGGGCTGAAAGCTGGCTGACTGCTCCAGGCAGAAAGCATCAAGAGCTAGTGAACTTCTTTATGCCCTCCCTCCCAAATCACTTATCAGCCTGTGCTGTGCTGTGCCATTTGAGACTGATTAGTGAGGGATGGAAACGTGTTTCTGTTGATGTATGGAAAGAGAGAAGCAAGCAAAATACCTAACGTGCAGAGTGAGGTTTCAAACAGACATTACAAGTCTTATTTTCTCTGCTTCTCTTTTTAGTTAATTTCAGAGCAAGGTTTCAAACCAAAAAGTGACAGAAAGCAGTTGTGTGCTTTATAGGGAGTACTCAGTAGGTGGATACATCCCAGTTCTCAGTCTAGTACTTGTCCACAGTTTGCTGTACACACAAAGCTGCTCATCCTGCTGGGCACATTGCCTGAAAGCCCAGATGTATTCCTTAACCTAGATATAGTAGTCTTCATGCTCTGGGGGTTTATGCTGGTCAACATATTCAATGTGCCTTTCAGTCTCTGCTTTGAGAAGGGTGGAGGTTTGGCAGGAGGAGACAAGCACAGTGATGAGAGTGATCGTAGAGGAGCTAGTGTGAAGGGGAGACTGTAGAGCAGACTGAGAAAGAAAATGTGACCCAGCACCAAAATTAAGGCTAGTAAGTATTTCAGAGCTTCAGTCTGGGCCTTCAGGACATGGCAGATCCCATTCAAGGAGACAGAGTCCAAAGCACATTGTGTAGGGGGAGAGGACACTCACTGCTAGACAGTGGTCAACTGATAAGGGAAGCAGAAGCACATGAGGTCATGGTGTATCACTCAGTAGCCCCTAGATTAGCTAAAGCATCAGGAACTTATGACCACTGGGGTGTTGTTTGTTGCATTAGATTGATTAAAATGTGATTTGGGTTTTCAAAAATGTGATTGAAAGATTTTTGTGACCTTGGCCTTCAGGGCAAAGCTCACCTGATTTTAGGGGAAAGCTGTGTTTGCTCCAGTATTGTTCCCTCAGTCAGAGCACTGGTGGGCTTCAGAAGTGGGTTGTCTGACTAAGCCCTGTGGGATACATCCCTTTTGTGTCCTGGAAGGTGAGAAAAGGAAGAAAACAGAAACAGTCAGAACATTTGGTCATATAACTGAAGAAAAATGGACCTGGTCAAGGACCAGCATAGAAAAAGGAACAAATAGAAAGTTAAATTCTTTGCCTAATTCTGTGATCTAGCAGGAACAGAAGAGTTTTGTTCTCATCTCACAGATGAAATGTATACATTCAACACTGCCAGATCTAGGTAGAAGTTCTCAGTGAGAGTAAAGCCTAGTTCTGCTTTGAGTCCTAAAATGCCTTTGTCTGAATTCTGTTTGTCATGCTATGCAGTGTCAGTCACCTTACTCTGCTAGTTGTGTCCCCTAGTGCTGCGGTTGCTATGGTGGTGGTACAAGACCAGTTGCAGACCATTTTAAGAGAAGACCAAAGAGATTTTGGGGGTCTCTAGCCTGACCTCCCTCATTGCAGCTTGGTTTTTCTGTGTTGAGCATGTATCTTTCCTTCCTATGACTACAGATTTGGGGAAAGGCTAAGAGAGGCATCTTCAGTTGGCATGCATAGCACGTATAGCACCTACAGAGTTAGCTCTGTTAGTGGGAGATAAGTATTTATGTGAGAGTGGAGCTGTCTCTGGGGACTGTCCCAGTTTGTCTGTGAGACCAGTCAGCCCTGTGGAGTCACACAGGAGCCTGTGCAGTGAGGGTGTCTTTGGGGAGCCCTGGCACATGTGATGTTCCCCATTCTATCCTCATCCCAGGTGCTGGGGGATCCTGGTCCACATGCTTCTCCTTGTGTGACTCCAGTGGACTGCCTTGTGACATACAGAGAGCAGTACATCCCAGCTCTGCAAAGCACGCTGACATCAGGGGGTGAAGGCTACTGTATAACTGCAAACTATCATTATTCACTCATGCTCTTGTAGGGTGAAAGGCACTCTGAAACACAGAGAATATACTATTATGATACCAACTTCCAGCTTTTTATTGCAGGAGTTCATCCATCTTCCATCTTCCTCTCCAGCAACCTCGGAGGCTGTGTGTATCCACAGCCCTTGTGGCACAAGGGGTAGCTGAGGCTGAAGCTGGGCTTGTGTCTCAGCCCAGCCACCCACCCAGTGTGAGGCCGTGTGCAGTGTGAGCTCAGAGAGTGCCCAGCCTGCCTGCAGTGGCTCTTCTGCCTCTCTCCCTGACCACCTCTGCTTGTCTGCTTTGCAGGAACGCTCGCCAACAGGGTACCTTGCATGGAGAAAGGGAGCAGAGCAAACCACGTCACTCCACTGAATGACACCAGCTGGTCAGCTCACCACCCCCTCTGGCTAAAAGTCCAGCAAAGAAAGCAGCTTCCTGTCACAGAGTCCCTCCGAGGAAGCCTCGGTCCCACGGGTGCCTTTGACCCAGAAGACAGCACATCATGGACCCACACAGTGTGCTCAGCATTCCTGCAACCACCCCTCTTCTCCTCCAAGGAACACTTCTTTCCTCTTGGTTTTTTGCTGGGGGGGGGGATTTTTCACCCTGGTTTCAAAAACCACACGGACCAACATAGGTACTTTTATCTCTCTGACTTCAAAGTTCAGAGATTTGAGACTGGACAGTGATAAGGATTTTTCTTTATTTTTATTTTTATTTTCTTTTTCCTTTGAAAAACTGCTGTGGTTTTGCTGCTACACTAAGAATCGTGATTTGCATTGTATGGTTTTGGACCTATTCAAGTTTTGATGGGGGAAAGGGGTAGTACTGGAGTAGCAACACTTCAGAGTCATCTCTGTCCTACCCATGATGCACTTTTAAATGAAGAGTTAGAATATTTTATTGGCTAATATACTTTTTCTTGTTATTTTTACAAAGGCCACCTTTATCCTTTCTAATGCCATATTTTCAGTGTTACACTTTTATGGCTTTTAATTTTTGATTTGACAGATGTAAGAAGCAGCATGAATAGTTTATACTGTGGTTTTTCAGAGACTGAATGCCAAGAGAACTCAGTAAATGTTTATTCTTCTCAGCTTTCTCTTTAAATTCCCCTAAATAGCGCCCCATTTGGGAACAGAGCAAGAGTGTTGAACTAAAGACCAAAATTCCCTCAAGGTGTAAAATAATCTGAGGGGAGTATTTGCTGGGCGTCACGAAAGACTTGGATGAAATTTCAACCCTGATGGTTTTCAGTGATCCAGGAAGGCAGTGAGACAATCTCTCCATATGCATAGCCCTTTCATGATAATTGGAATGGTATGGACAAACCAATGAAAACAAGGGTAAAGTGAGAAAGATCCCCCATGATTCTGTTTCACTGTTTGCTTTCTCCTGTCATGGTTAAGAGAAATGTGCAATTCGATCCTCAATCAGTGGGTGGAGGATAACAGGGTAGAATTTACTTGTGTGCACTTGTACAGTTGTAGCCAAGAGTCCAAAAGTACACTAGAGCATGTTATACTGGCACTGAATTGGTAAGAGAGTTGTGGAGTATCCCATTCTGACAAATACAGAAAAAAAAAAAGGAAAAAAAAAAAAGAAGAAAAAAACCACAAAAACCCCACAAAAAAATTTAAAAAAACAACAAAAAAACAAAGAAAAACTTAAAAAAATAATTCAGATCACCTTGTGATTCAGTGTAACTGTTTACTAACCCCAATAAAGCAATTGTTCACTCCCCAGTGTTCAGAGTACACCTTTTCTATAAGGCTGCTGCGGGGCAGTGGGGAGCAGTGGTGCAGGAGCAGTGTCTGACTGTGTCAGGGGTGTGGGGAGCAGGGGTGCAGTCAGCTGAACCAGAGCCTTGTAGCGATGGTGCACTATGAGCACTATGTATATACTGTATTTCTATATTTTCCTCTGTACAGTTTCACTTCAGTCAAGCTACTGTTTTACAGGTGCTCCTTATTTATTAGAGCTGTGAAAGCTTGGGAAACCCCCGGCGAGTAAGCTCGCTTTTTAAAAAAACAAACAACAAAAAAAAAAGGCAAAAAAAAAGGGAGGGGGGAAGGGGAATCCAACAACTCCTGAGTCTAGGGAGAGAGCACAGAGATACTGACGAAACAACTGCAAGAGAGCAAAAATCTGAAGCACCCTCAGTGTGCTCTGCTTTCCTTTTGGGCTTGCAACATTTTTCTCTCTCCCTGACTGGTGTCAGATTTATTAATACAAAATAAATCTCCAAGAAAAAAAAAATGCACTTAAATGTGCTGTTGTTTTATTATTTTTTTTTTTTCCTTTTTGTGCATGTGGTTATTCATTCTTCCTGCCTGGTCACAGACCAAACAGAACTCAGTCTGAAGTCTCAGAAAAAAATAGAGTATTCTTGAAGGGTGTATCTCTGTCCCTTCTGTTTTCATGCCTCCCTCGCCACTTCTCAGTTTCTGCATAAGGCAGGAGGGGAAAATCCCTGCCCTTAAGCAGAGTGCAGAGCCAGGTCCTGGTCTTAGAGAAGAGCCCTGGGTGGATGCAGTGGCTGCAGCTTCATTCATTTCAAGGAGATCTGTGCAAGCTCAGTTTGCTCCTGCTGCACTTGAGTCTGTGTACGGAGCGTGTTCTGCCCACCTTTTGTAAGGACAGGCTTTTTCTGTGCGTGATCTCCCCCTGAAATCAAGCCTAGGTTCTTCAAACCACCAAACTCCTCCCACATGGCCCCAAAACTCTGCAACAGCAACAGATTTGCAACAGATTTGTGGCACCCCCCCCAACAGTGTTTGCTTCCCAGCCCTCGGCCAGCACAGCCAGAGCTGCGGGTGGAGGGGTTTGAATTGTCCGGTGAGCTCTGTAACTATGTGACTGATTTCATTAACCAGCCATGTAAGGCAAACACCACCAGCGTAAGCACGTCTGCTTGGAAGGGCAGGGAGGGCAAAGCTGTCTCCCTAGTAAACAGCTTGCTGCATCTCTATTTATTCATCTGAACTTGGCTGTACAAGGAGGGCTGCGTGTGTTGATTGTGCTTTTGTCGGAGGTCCAGAATTGTTAGCACACATTTTCACTTCTTGGAAAAGTAAGAGACTCTTTAGAGAAATCTTTTTCTCTCTCTCATGAACTGCTTTTTCCAGAAACAGAATCTGCTTGTCAAAAATCATCAGGACAGCAGAGGTAGAGAAAGTGACCGAGGCTGGAGCTGGCTCCACACGGTTCCAATGATCAAACTTACCTTGGCTCTTGAAAATTTGCCTGCCTTACACTTTCTGAACAACTTCCCCCAGACTCTGGGATCTGAGCAACTGCTTTGGACACTTGAATCAGTTCATTGTTTGCTATTTTAAAAACATCTCCAGCTGCATATCTGGGGAGAAATGTCCAAGTACACATAAACCTTCAGCAAATGTAGACCAAACGGTGCTGTACATTGTGCAAAAGAAACCTGGTTTGTTTCTGAGTCCAAATCCATCCCTTGTACCATGCCAACAAAAGGAATGGGACTACACAAAGGATGTAAGAAGGTCCTTCTCAATTAATGGGAACCCAGCAAAGGCTTGCAGAATGCTGCTTGCTTGCTGCTGACATTATTTATTATTCACTAAGACCTAATGGTCAAGCCAAGCTCTTTCCTGGAGAGCTCCCCATCAAAGAGCCAGACACAGAAAATCCTGATGCGCTGGGAGGTACAGAGGAAGGTTCCTGCATGCAACAGCAATCACTTCAGCTCTTGCACACATACGGTTTGGAGAGGCAGAGTCTGTCTTCGTGAGCAGAGTGAGGCAGCTTTGCCTTGGGTCTCTAAGCAGCCAGTCCTGGATGCATCCCTTCACACTGCCAGGGCAGAGGGCAGTTTGTTGTGACCAAGCTCTCTGGGTCCTTCTTCTGCCATTGAATTCTTGCTGTCAGCGAGAGTTTTTCCCTTGCCATAGGAGGGGGTCTGCATGCTGCACACACTCTGCATTAATTTCCTCCTGTCTTGTCTGAGCTGATTTTGAGGGCTTTATCTTTTTTCAGAATCCCTACACGCATCAGTATTCAAGTGGCCCAATTCTGTGAGTAAGAAGGTCCCTCAAAATGAAAACATTTCATACTTTTTCCATGCTGAATGATAGAAATAAATTTTCTTTGTTCAAATAAGCGCTGCACGCCAAATTTGCAAGGATGCTTATCCAAGTGAGATATCCCATTCTGAGGTCCATATTTGGACACCCAAATCAACACTCAGCCAAACACATGCATGAGGCATTTCAGTGCCATTTGGAGTGTCCATATATAGAACTGGATGCCCTAACTTCATTGCCTTTGTTTTAAAAATAGGCCTGGAATATGTAAAGGCATCATTTAATAACAACTACGACAAATACTGTGTTCTCAAACTCAGAACAAACTTTGCTGGTACTGGTACAGGTTGATTCCCCTGGAGTTGCTCTGGATTTACAGAGGTATAACTCAGGAAAGAAATGGGCCCATAAGTTGCTTTGCCTTCCACTTCCACACGAAGCCGACTTGACGTTTGAGATCTGTGACTTAGGGAAGATTGGCATTTGGCTCTATCCACACGCACGCAGCAGAGGGAGAGAAAGAGCTGGGAATTGAGTTGAACCTCCTTTGTATTGAACATAACTGGTCAGATGTCTTGGAATGGATAGAACAGCTTAAGACAGGCTTGCACACTTTTTACTTGTCATTTATGTAGTAGTATCTAAAGCATCACCTAGCTACAGGAGCAGGTCAGAGTCCCAACAACTTCACCCACTGCTCTACTGAAATAGTTTTCCAAGGGCATACAAGACACAGAGAAGCAGCCAGGTGAACTGACCAAGACCTTTCCTCCCAAATGATGCAAGCATCTAAAACTTGTGGTCCCCTGTACCAAATGCCCAGGCACCTGGCTGTCACAGGAGAAGGGCAGTCTTGCCTTTGCCTCCTACATGGCACTCATTGGCATCTGGGCAGCCCACGGGTGCAGGTGGGACACTGCCCAAACTAGGAAGGAAAGTTTTGTCATTATTAGCTGATAAGATAGCTGAGGACAGAGATGTGTTGTGATTTCCACTTCTCATAAGGACCTTGCTGGGCTTATTTACCAAAAAAAAAACAACCAAAAGGCTTGAGGAAGAAGTAATGCTGCCTTCTTCCCTGAAAAGCGTTGTGGTTAGGGAACTTGCCAAGGGGCCAGGGGACTCAGCTTCACTCTCCTTTTTCAGCTGAAGGAATAGAGTCCACACAGGCCCATGCAAAATGAGGTGTTGAGAGAGGTTCTCATCCCTTCCCAAGTCCCAGGCCAGGATTGAACAGGCTTAATCTCTCCCAGCCAGCCCACTGGGACACCAGCTATGCCAAGAAAGTCAGGAGAGGTGCTCTTCACTCCTCATGGAGGAGACATGAATACGACATCTGCAGGGTTTTGAAGAGGGAGCGCAGACCTCAAGTCAGCACTTGAAGCTCTCTCCTGGAACAAGAACATCTGCTTCTGCTCCCAAAATGGCTTCAGAGTTGCTGCAGTAAATACTGACCCCATTAGATAGCCCATCTCCAGCTCTTGGGGTTCACCTCAGTGTGTTGCAGCTCCACCATCCTCCATGCTGCCATGGCCCCCAGCAGAGCAGGGCAGGGAGGGCAGGTGCCTAAAGATGTCTCTGGGGCTGCAGCACTGGTTGCATCACCCTGTTTGCTTTAGAGCAGGTGAGCGTGCTGGGCTGGGCAGGATGCACCAGCAGTCCTGCCCCACATTTGCTATGTGATTCTGGGCCTTCACATTACCTGCCCTCTCTTTCTGGAGTACCTCAGGAGGTGTGGTTTTCAGTTCTTGCCAAGGGAGGTTGATTTATTGCCTCCCAATCGCTAGCATGGTCTTTGGCATGACAGACTTGACCACATACATGAAATGTGCTGTTTGAGGGTGGGGAGGACACCACTGGGGAGCAGCCTGCTGTTGAGGTTCCAGGTATCTTTCTAAACATAAGCCTAAGCAGGTTTCCAGGAGCTGGAACACAGCTGGATGCTGGAGAAAGCTGGCTGCCACCCACCCATGAGAGAGGTCCTGCAAGATGATTTAGGGGCAGGGGCAGGTAGAGGAGCTGACACAAACAGGTCAGAAAGGATGGGTGCCAGCCCACAGGCTTATTGGTGGTCGAGATCTAGGGAATGGGGCAGGAAGTGGGGGGGGGCATGAGTCGAATTCCTTAATAATGTGAATTATAAAATCATTTCCTGTGTTAGAGGTTAGGAAAGACAGCAAAAGACCCAGAGATCTTCCAAACAGAAAACGGCTTTTGTTAAGGCTTCTGGCCTAAGGAGTTTGGG